>BBXU01002660.1:0-75801 GCA_001598975.1 Parachlorella kessleri
CCCACCACCACCCCAATCCGCCAGCATGTAATCTCCTGGACAGTATACGGCTGCTCTTGTCAAGTTTTTGTTGTGACCGCCTCCACTTACGGGGCTAAGGGGTGGTTTGCCGATCCCCTTGATTCATTTCTCCCGCTGCAGTT
The DNA here is from genome assembly GCA_001598975.1 of Parachlorella kessleri. NCBI lineage: Eukaryota > Viridiplantae > Chlorophyta > Trebouxiophyceae > Chlorellales > Chlorellaceae > Parachlorella > Parachlorella kessleri. The sequence goes on from BBXU01002660.1 coordinate 144, forward strand.
GCATGCCATGCAACGAACGACCAGCATGGCACTGGAGGAACCTCGGGCTGAGCCCGTCAACAAGGCCATGCTAGCACTGCAGCGTGCGGCGGAGGCAGCGGCGAGGCACTTAGCTGGCGATGAAGGAGGCTCGCCTAGGAGCCCCTCAAGCCCCAGGCCTGCAGGCAGCCTGGCGGAACAGACAGCTGGGGCATGCAGCCTGTCGATTTCCCAGCAGCTACCGGCAAGCCAGGGACAGGCTGTGCGTTCGTAAGTAGCAGTAGCCAGAGTACTGAGTTTGCATGGAAAGGGACAGATACAAGCATGCAGCTAGGAACTTGTCAGCAAGGCGATTGACCCTGTATTCCAGTTAGAAGCGAACAGAGGTTTACATGCCACCAGAGGGTGGCTGACTTGTTTGTTGTGAGTAGTAGGTTGGAGCGCGTTAATGTGAGTCATTGCTATGAGCTGAAGCCGGCCTGCTGTCGCCATGTGTCATGATTTGTTTGCGCATCACGGACGGTGAGTATTGGTTCAGACTTCATCGCTGTGTTTGATTTCTTAGAAATGGCTGCCATGAGATGAAGACTGTGAGAGCTGGCAGGTGTGAGCCGCCTGATTGCCTGACAAAGTTAAGGCCTCTGGCTATTGTCCATTGCAATGCATGAGAACTGTGACGGTTCTAACAAATCGACTTCCAGTAGATTTGAGGTCGGCGCGTGCGGACGCTCTGGCTCTCTGTTCCACTCCTGTTGTAGTGATGCGAGCATTTTTCCAATGGGCTCGTAGTTGTTCAAGGTGGTTTCAACTCACCACAGATGACTGTACTACTAGCTTGTTTGTATTCTTCTTGCCATCCTTTTGCCAGGCAGTGCCGGTGGTGCTGCCTGCGGTGGGTGATTCAGGAGGTAATGCTGATTGTATGCTGAGCATGCTGACCAATACATACCAGGTTCCCATGATGTTAAAAACAAAGGACTTCATCAGAAGTGTTGCACAGAAGCGATTGTCACCTGAGCACGTATCTCCGCCATAGCTGCAAGGCCCGAAGCTTGGCCAGAAATGAGCGAGCGAGCGACTCTGCAGAATGAGCGTGAAAGAGCAGCCCTGCTACAGGCCTTTTGTCAGCCCGACCAGGAACTGCAGAATGCGGTGGTAAGCTTGCCTCGTTTTTCTTCCTCTCAAAACACTGTGGAGCCCTGGCTTGTGCAGCTGCAAGGGCTGCCACAAGCAGCAAGAAAGCCCGAAATGCCCCAAGGCTCTGGTGTTGCAGGTTGCCCTGTTGGGAGCTTGCACAGGGAGTTCCTTCAACATCAATGTGCCTGTTACGGCATTGGGCCTATCAGCTGGCTCGCATGCAGAACAGGCTGTGCCAGTGACAGTGCGTGGCAGGACTGCTGCTGAGCTGCTGGTTAGCCTGCCTGCTGGTCTGGCGCAACCAGGGGCGAAGAAGCTTGTGGCCCTGCATTACAAGCGGCTTCTGCAGTATGCGGACGCCGACGCTCTTCTCATACTGGCGCACAAGGTCTTGGTAAGCGGCCCTGCCACCGCAAGAAGCTTGGCTGATGCTCCTGATCTTCATGAAGCATCTGTCCCCTGTTCAACTGAGTGGTAGATTCAGGATGTAAGTACCCCACTGACAATAGAATGTCTCCGGGGTACTTGGTAAACTAACGGGGCAACAGGCGACAGCATAGTGGGGCTTGAACTGTGCAAGCCGAGCAGCCTCTCGACGAGCCAACCGTCCTGGCTACTGAGTGTCCTCCGTGCGCGTGCGCAGGTGAGGATGCTGCAGCGCACGCCTTCGCAGTACGTGCAGCCTGGCATGGCCCTGAATAAGGCTCTGCTTCGGGTGCAGCAGGCAGCTGATGCAGCTGCAGTTGCCATGGCGGCACCTGGCGGTGCTGGCTCCCAGCCCGCCATCAGCGCTGCTACTGCTGCTGCCAGTCCAGAACGCCTTACTGCCCTGGAGCTTGACAGCCACCACCTGGCATTTCTTCCCACTCCTTCAGCAGCGCTCACTGGCTTTGCCAGTCCTGTTTTCATGTCCTCTAAGCAGCTTCCAGCGGCACCACTGAGTGAGGTGTTTGCTTCAGCAGTACAACCAGCATGCAGCAAGGGCAGCAAAACCAGTACTGCAGGCATGGAGCTGGCAGGGGCAGGGGCAGCCACGCTAGAGCAGCTGCCCAGCCGCCATAGCCTTGAGCCTGAGACTGCTGGTGCTGGTCTGATACCAGCCAGCCCATTCCATGCAGCTGCTGCTGGCTGGGCAGCAGGCGAGGGAGAAGCGGTCTGCACGACAGCACTCAGCCGGAATGGATGCAGCAGGGCCTTCTCTGGCTGGGACTTCTCTATTGCCGCCACAAGCCGAGCACTCAGCAGCAGCCTCCCGGTGCTGTCCCCATTTGCTGCTAGTATTAGTGGCAGTGGAGCTGTGGCCTCAGCATTGGACTGCCTGCGAGTGGATGGTGGTCACAATGACAGGCAGGAGGCTGCAGGGCTGGAACGTATGGGCGGCAGCGGCAGCAGCAGCAGCAAGCACCCAAGATTTTCCAGTCTTGCTTGTCTCAGCAAAATGAGCGACGTTATGGAGAGCGCCATTTCCAGCAAGAGAAGCAGCCCTAACACCCCTGGCAATACCAAGGCTGCCAGGGACAAGAAAGCGGCAGCGGAGGCGCACTTCAAGGCATGCTTGGAGCAGCTGTCCCAGGCGGTTGAGCACCTCGAGGCAGGTGTAGGAGAACTCCATTGCGCCAAGGGAGCTCAGAGCCTTGCATGTGCCACTGCCCTCTGCCACCTGAGCACAGCATTGAAGCTGCAAGAGGCTCTAGCAGTCCTTTGCGAGGGCCTGCAACTGTAAGTTCAGCTCAGCAGGAGCCCTGGGCGGGATTATTGCAGAAAGTAGGCATATGATCATCGCTCATCGAATTTTCATGTATCCAACAGTTAGGAAACATGGAGAGGGCTCAGCACTTATGTGGACCCAAACCTGATGCGAAGAAATACCAGCATGCAGAGCACGACCCATATGTAATATACACATGATACATACCAAGCTCCTGCCCAGATGACCAAGGTACTAGTCTACAAGTGGCCAGCCCACACTACGGCACCCCATATTGGTTGGCGTTGGTGCCATAGGCTCTTCCCCAACACAACATGACAGAAGGAGAACAACCTGTCAAGCTTGAGAATCAGAGGCGGAAAGCCAAGGAAAGGGCGGCATGAAAGAATCCCGTAACAAGGAATGTACGAAGTTAGGACCATACACAGGTACAGAGAGCGCACACCGACAAAGAAGGTACCGGGCTGCCCCAGAAAACGCACCACAACACACCACACAAGCGTTCCTCAACAGCAGCGCACAAACCTATCTCCGCCAGTGCTTTAACCCGCACACGAACCAGCACCCAAAGATGATCCATTGTAACAAGTTGACAGCGCTGCACGTGTTCACTGGTCCTTGGCAGCAATAGGTTCAGTCAAGGCAGCATCAACGTCATGCATGCCCCGAACCTGCAGTGGCATGCAGAAAGAAAGTTAACAACAACATTTGATGCTCCCAAGTACTACAAAATGACTTGCTGACACACCTCCAACATTCCCTGAGCAGGGCGTCATCCCACCCGCAATCCCAGCTGTCCGTGCACAGCCAGGCCTAGCTCGACAAACACAAAACCAAGGCACGCTGCCAACAGTGGGCAGCATCACTGCCCTCATCATCAACTCCCTGCTGAACCTCCCTTAAGCCCAGAAGCAACGCAACGCCGCGTTAGTGGGCACAAAGATACGTGTTTTCCCTCCCCACCTGCTGCTTGGGTTTCCCGAAAAGGATCTTCACCGCGCCTTTCACAATCTTAGTGAACCAGAACACGTTCAGCGTAAAGAGCAGGACTGGCACCGCCACCACCAGCAGCATAGAGGATACTGGAAGCTGCCGGATCTCATCCTCATGTCTTAGGGCATGGTCAAAGAAATAGAAAAACAGAGTGATGCGGCCCAGAAGCCAGGCTAGCAGCAGGGTCAGACCATTTGCCACATACGCCCTTGAGTCCCTCTGGCCCTGCACCATTTAGAGAAGGCCTTTTTTGATGGCAGCTGCTGGGCAGGAGGTTGCCAGGCTCTGTGGTGGTTGCAATGCAGTGATTAGTTACCCATGAACGACAGCGCACATGCTTGCCAAATGTACAATAGGCACCAATGTCACAAAAGGTCAGCAACAGATGACTGATAAACGCGTTACTCATACTATCTCCCTCCTTGAGCAGAGTAAGGGCAACCCACTCACCGCTTTGTCCAGCAGCCACCGCATGTTTATAAACGGCGTGGTGCACTCTGTGGCCAGCAGCGCCAAGGTGTAGTTGTGTGCATGGTGGCGGAAGGCTGCTGCTGCTACAGACGCAAGGGCAGCTATGTGATGAGCCGCCATCTCCGGCTGCCACTGCAGCCATCAGACAAGCAGCGTGGGTGCTGATGCAGCAGGCAGTGAGGCACAGACATCTTGCAAAACTTGCATTGCGCTCCTCATGCAGGCGGCTAATCTAGTTGTCGTCAACTTATTTACACCAGAAGAAATGCCAGGGGCACGGCTGCAAAGCCCAGCAGCCATGAGGGGCCGCCCCCGCCCAGCTCTGCCCCGCTTCCTCTACAGCTCTCACTCATGTCACGTTCCAAGCCAAGGGTTCCCCCTTGAGAGTGCCTATAGCGCCTGGGAGACTTGCTTCCACTGCTCACCATGCCAGGGTTCTGGTACATGCAAGCCAAGTCTGTCAAAAAATACCCCACAGAAAATCCCAGTGCCAGGTCGGACAAGGTGCTTGTACGGTAAATAACAGGGTCTTCGCGATCCTGCAGGCACCAAGCTTGCTGATGCTGTGAGTGACAGCACATTGAGCTGCTTACTCAAAGACTAACCATGAGGTTGAAGATATGCCACAACCCTTTCAGTTTCAATGATACCCGGCCAGTTGGGGGCGCAGGGCTTCATGCCGACGAGCAACGCAGAGCATTGGTTAAAATTATCTACCAACAAGCCCCCCAGCCCACCTTGCTATCAGAAAAGAGGGTCGAAAACAGGAACAGCTGCACCGCTGTGGCAGTCACCACCAAGGCATGAACCGTGGACGGAAGCCTGCAGGTGCAAGAGTTATTGTAGGGGTCCAAAAGCTGATTTTTCTGTGTGCTGGGGTGTGGGCATCGAACCGCTTGCAGGCATCTCGGTGCTTCAGCTATCCGCTCGGCCTGATATGCTCTAGTTCATCTGGGTGAGAGCTGCAACCACAGCAAGCGCGAGAGCAGGGTCGGCCTGATACGAGCCTGATAAGTCCGCAAAAGCTAAACTTGCCTACCTGCAGTCCCAGTCCATCCTGTCCCTTGCACTGAGCTTGGTGTAGGAAGCAGTTGCCAAGGGAGAGAAAAACTGAGAGAGCTTCACGCACATGGCGTAGGTGGCGCCCCCGGCCAAAGCTGCACAGTCAGCATAACCTTGTTTGAGTGCCACTGCCGTTCAGGGACGTCAACGCTCGGCAAAGCTACCGTACCGCTCATGGCGACGCCTTGATCAAGGGAGCCCACTTCAGGCAGCAGATGCGCCATGCTGAAGCTTAGATCCCGCTTTGCGGGGTTCAAGGTGTTCCGCAAGGGAGAATGAAGGTGCCGCGTGCCCACGTAATGACAGGGTGACGAAAGCCTCAGCACCAACTCTACTGTCCCTGGGTGATCAGGGATTGAAGTGCACAAGGATGGCAGACTCAGTCGAGGAGCACTGCAGCCCCTGCCAACAGATAGTTCCGCGCGCCACCGTGGCACCGTGGCGGGTGTTGACTTCTGGGCTCGCATTCGAGCTCGGAGTGCCTGATGAAATCCTAATTCCGTAAGGCAGTGGCTCAGTGGCACTCTGGGCTAACAGCACTTAGCCACCATGGAGGACTGGAGCAGAGTTGATGAAAACCCGCTTGAGTTCCTTGTATCTCCATATGTAAGTCACAAGCAGTCGGGTGTGCAGCAGAAAATCCTACAGAGGAACACCTAGAACGGCTGCATGCGCAGCCAAGCACTTGAACCTACCAGCAGTGGCTGCAGCAGGAATTAACATGGCCTCGCACCTGACCGTTGGGTTGGACTTCACCTCGTGTCTACCTTCTGCAACTAGCAGGGGTTTGAGAGCTTCATGGGCGAGGTGTGGGAGAAGAAGCCCCAGGTGTTCAAAGCCACGCCGGAGCGTAAGGCGGTGTTTCAAAACCTGGTCACCTTCAAAGCCCTGCAAAAACTAGCCACAGCCAGGGAGGAGGAAGGTAAGGCAGGAGGGCAATGTGCAGCCAAGCCAGCCAGGCGTGTGTGTGAAGTTCAGTCGAGTGCATAGGTATCGTAGGAACAGGCAGCATGCAGGGCATATTTTTGGAAGCACAAGAAGTTAGGCAGCTCATTGCAACTCGGTTGGCTGCAGGCGAGCCCCTCCTCTTTGGCACAGACATCAATGCTGTACGCTATGCAAATGGCGTCCGGGAGACGCCCAATGGTGACGAGGTGAGCAGGGAGCTTGTCTTTTGATCCAAGTTGACTTGCCTCCACCGATGGCAACTCAACCGATGAGCATGGCTTCTAGGCGAAGGATTTACTCTGCAGCTGTTTGTGGGTGATAAAATGGCAAGGCTGCTGATGCCAATGGGGTTGACATGGGAGTCGCGGACCTTGGGCCCGCATACGGTTCATGGAAGGCTCCAAGGGCCCTGCATTTTTGTGTGCATTGCCGCCCTAAAGTGTGACCAAGGGGCTTTGTGAGTCCAGGAGCAGTATGGGCTGTAGTCGTTGGCAGGAGGAGTTGGAGCCTTGCTGCTATTGGGCGTGTGCAGGTGGCAGATGCAGGCAGCTTGAAGGATTTGTTCGTGCGTGAGGGTTGCACAATGCAGGTGCGCTCGTCTTTTTGCTTTATACGTGGACTGGCACAGTTTGCACACTGGATGCCTTCTCGCTTGTCTCAGCCCATACCTGTCTGCCTAGCACCCTGTGTGGAGAGCACATGCTGGTGTTTGCTTGATTGCATCATCCCTCCCTTTGGCCGGACCTGTGGCCTTGAAAGCAACTGCCCTCTTCGTGGTCAGCTAGGAGGCTGTGCCCTCGTCTCTCAGCGTAGGAGGGCGCAGAATGAGGAGGAGAGGTGCATGTTTCAAGTTATTGTTACGAAAGGTGAGCGTCAGGTGGGTCTCGTTGCGGCATGCCAACAGCCCAGCAGCCATTGAGTTGCTCTGGGTTGCAGGTCCACCAGCCACAGCGGTTTGTGGACCCATTATGGAGGCTTTTGGCGGCCCTGGAGCGGCAGCTGGGCTGCCTTGTGGGGTGCAACGCGTACCTGACACCAAAGCAAACCCAGGGTGAGTACAGGGCATGGCAAGCTACGGTGCGGGGAGCAAATGTGTGCTAGGGAGTGATATGCATGGGGAGGCAGCTGGTAGCCACCGCAACGACCCGCAGGCTCAGGCCAAGCGTCTGTGACTACCTCAACATAGCGCGGTTCGGAAGCCTCCAGTGAGGCCGTTACCTGACAACTCTGGCCGATGTGGACTAGCATGCAGCCGACCTCGCTCCTCTCAAAGCTGCTGTTCCTTGGTTGCGGCACCATAACCTGCTCGAGCACGGTGCTCACTGTGAGGGCTCCAGTCAACATCCCCGTTCATCTGGGCCATACTCTTCACTGGCGGTGCAGGCTTGGCCCCACATCATGATGACGTGGAGATTTTTGTGGTCCAGACGGAGGGTGCCAAGCGCTGGTCGGTTTACCCCCCTGCCAGCGGCTCAGCAGAGACCTGCGAGCTGGCCAACTGCTGCTCTGGGGACCTGGATGAGCAGGAGCTGGACCAGCCGTTGATGGAGTTCATCCTGGAGGTGGGTGATGTTTTAAGAATAGTGAGTCTTGGTGGCGTCTAGAGGGGTTTGGATGGTACCCTGCAGGTTTTGATGGTAGGTCCTCATGCTTCTGGGAGGTGTTGGTAAGTAGGAACTACACCAAGCCACTGGTGGAGTTCCAAGTGGAGTGGATGGTGTTGGTGAACTCGGTGATACCCAGGTGGACAAATGGAACAGAGAGTTGTTTTTTTTGTTTTTTTTTCTGAGTGTTGGTTCATGGCTGCACATTCGCTCCCTGGGCATATCTGGGACCTGGTGAGCAAGACCTGGAGCACCCACCGCCTGATGAAGCTCGTTGTGGGCCGAGTGATAGTTAAGAAGCCTGATGTGATGAGGTTTCATACGAAGTGCTGGCGGCTCGGAAGCTGTGACAGGAAGGGATATTGCATGTTTGAGTGGGATTATGCTTGTGGGTGATGAAGAAACTCTGCAATAACATGTAGCAGGCGCAGGCCGCAATTACGGTGCTGCCATGCTGCCCCGTAGGTGGGTGATGTGCTGTACATGCCTCGCGGTACCATTCATCAGGCCAAGGCCCTGAACGGGCACTCCTCCCATCTCACAATTTCCACCTATCAGCGGTGGGCCTGGGCAGACCTCATGCAGGTGAGGCTTGGAGGAGTCGTGTATTGATTGGTGGAAATTTCAGCCGGTTTACTTCATTGGCACCAAGCCATTAGCATCAGCCGCCTGCTTGTCTTGGTGGAGTTTCCTGCATAGGGTCGGGTTGAAGCATTGCTTTGCTGTGTTGCATTCGGGTAAACACGCTAGCGGTGCAACCAGTGCTGTGGCGCCAGGGTGTATACCGCATTTGTGGCGACATACGTACCAGGCATGCTATGCAGAAAGAGGGACCACATATGATTGCTGCCTTCTCGTCCTTCCCTGCAGCTTGCCTGTCTTGTTTTCACACCCCTGGCCGATCCAAGACTTCGCGCGTTAGCCATGGAAGGCTTCCTGTTGCCGCATGTCCTCTGCAGTACACTATTTCCGTGGCCCTGGCCAACTCTCAGCTACAGCCGGAGCTGCCCCGGCAGCTGCGAGAAGGCCTGCCGCTGCGGTGGCTGGATGCCGCCACCCTTTCCGCTGCAGATGTGGGCCTTGCGCTGCCGACAGCCGGCCAGCCAGCAGCAGCCGCCGCTAGGAAAAAAAATGGGATCAATGGTAATGGCCAGCAAAAGGTCACTGAGTTGGCAAGGGGCGAGCTGTTGGGGCAGCTTGCGACAGCGTTCCGTAGCATGGCGGACTGGCTGGATGGCGGTGCTGGGGGCGCTGCCCCCCTGCCCCAGGCGTCAGAGGTGGCAACTGGGGTTACCGGGGCGGGCGAGCGGGCGCTGCTGGCAGCGGCGGATGCCATGGCTGGCGACTACATGGAGCACAGGTGCGTGTTGATGTTCCGTCTTGCGTGTTTCTCTTTCCAGTTACATGTTGCTTTCGAAGGATGCTGACCTTAGACGCCTTGATTGTCCGGGTCAGGTTGGAACACTCGTTGTGTTTGTCATTGTTTTGCCTAGTGTTGACTGTTTTTGCAGGCTGTTAGGTGCTCCCGCCGTGGGACGCCTTTTTCTACTACTTGGTGTTGGTTGTATGGTGATGGCCATGGATGGCAGGGAATGCTTGCCCCACCCTGCGGTGCTGCAGGCTCCCTCCCTACCCAGACCAGGTGCCTGACTTGGGCCCTGAGCCGACCTTGGAATCGCGAGTAGCCTGGAGGGGCCCCGGCCTCTTCCGCCTTGTTCCCCTGCCAGGTAGGAATTAGGGATGGGCACCAGGCTGCATGCGGGGAGCGAGTCCGACCAGCCTGGTACTCTTACCTTCATGGCTGTCAAGTCCTTGGTGGGCTGTCCTGGCTTGACTGTCAGGAAGTGCCTTGCTTTGGCTGTGACCTCATGCTTGGCTGCTGGGCGAGACAAGTCAGTGATGATGGGTTTTCGAGCAAGCACCTGTCTAATCCCAAGGTGCTGAGCCGGTTCTGCAGCAGCAGCAGCATAAACGAGAGCCGAAGCTGTGAGCTGGCTGGCCTGACCTGTGCAGAACAGGACAACCCTCCTGACGACAGTGATTCTGAGGGAGACGAGGAGGAGGAGTCCGAGGAGGAGGATGAAGCCGGCGAGGGGCCTCAGTGGGTGCGGCTGGTAAGTGATGTCTACTTCCCTGCTTTGCTGGTTGCTGCTCCCCTGGGACGGGGTGGTTGGACTGAGGCCTGCCCTATGCCCCAAGACGCTTTGGGAGTATGAGCTGGAGCACGAGTGCATATTGAGGTCTGGTTACACAACTGGCCTGTCTGTGGTAGCGCATGCTGCCGTTGTTCCAAACTGGCGCGATTATTACTCAGCTTCAATCCATCGCTAGACATAGCATTGTGTTGCCTGCCATTTGCAGGTTAGCTGCCTGATGAACAGTCGTGAGGACCACATGATGAGCAGCGGCCATGAGGACGCCAGTGATGAGGACAATGGATGCTGCACGGACCCGGGCTGCCAAGAGGAGCACTGCCATGATCATAGGCATGCTTGTGAGAGTGACCATGAGCGTGGGCATGGCGGCAGCCAAGATGAGCAAGGTGAAGCCCAGGGCTCCGACGAGGAAGATGCGGCAATGGAGGCGGAGCAGCAGCAGGCCGTGACTGGCAAAGACGAGGCAGAGGGCCCCACAGTTGGCAAAGGCGGCAGCAAGCGGCCGGGGTCGGCAGGGCAGAAGCGGAAGCAGCGGGGAGTGCAGGAGGAGGCGCAGCACGATGACCCTGGTGCGGGCGCCAATGGTGCTGAGGAGCTAGGCAGCCTCTCAGGTGGGCTCATGGATTTGGCGGCTGGTGAGCCCATGCATGACATGTTGCTGCTTTAGATCCTGAAGTGGAGTGCTCATCGCCCCTTTGTTCGCCTGTGTGTTACCAGTCCAATGCGTCAGTATAGCAGTGATAAAGGGTATCGGAGGGAAGCTGGCCAAGAGCCGCGCTCTAGCAACTCCCATGGTGAGTTGCGCTGTGTCAATGGCCTGTCCTGCGCAATGTCTAAGAGTGTCGATGTAGGGAATGTCAGTCTCAGCGTTGGCGTGTAGCAAGTTGTTACAACCATGTTCGCTGCTGGCAGGGTGCTGATGTGCCCCACACAAGGTAGGGGATCTTGCAATGCAGGGTCTGAGGTGGAGGACGTGGATCTGGAGACGCTGGTGGAGAGTGATGAAGAGGCCGAGGAAGAGGTGGAGGAGCTGCAGGAGACTGTGTTCCCGGTGAAGTTTGTGCCGGCGCTGCTGCAGGTGAGGGCGCCACTTGTTGTGGGCGGTGGTGCCCAGCCCAAGGGTTGATATTCTGTAGCTACATTGCTGTGCATTAGCTGTGAGCGATAAGTCGAGGGAGCCGTGCTTGAGGCATACAGAAGCAGCACTGGCACAAGCGCGGTTTGCGCCCCTATCGTCCAGACATGTGCTGCACCTTTGGAGCCCTGCCTACCACTTGTGGCCAAAGCTGCAGCCACAGCCCTACCGCTGCTTGCTCTTCTGACTCTGCATGTCTTTGGCTGCGTCGCCCTGCCCTGCAGCTCATGGGGAGCAGCGCAGCCAGTGGCGGGGTGCGGGTGCGGGACCTGCAGCTGCCAGGAGGAGAGCCGGAGCTGTGCCGCGGAGTGTGTGCTGAGCTGTGGTCCATCGGCGCGCTGGCCACTCTGCCAGCCTCCCCCGTCAAGCCGACTGAGAAGAAGGGCAGCAGGAAGGGCAGGGAGGCCAAGGTTTAGCTGGTTTGCCTTGTGGGGTATGTTCCTATGTTACTGGCTTGAGGCGAGCCTTTTTTTCCTTGCCATAACTGCCACTCTTTTCTAGGTAGTACAGGGTATGTGTGTGAGAAATAGTGCAGCAGCAGCGGCAACTTAGGGACGGTGGCGCAGCCCCTGTGCAGCGAGGGTCGGCAGGTGATCAATGGCAGCAGACAGATGAATCCCAGTGACAAGGGCATACCTGAACAAGATGCCCAGCAGTACGCCAAGTTTGGTGACCCTTGTGCTGCAACTTGCCTTGAAGGTACAGACTGCCTCGAGGCCTCCAGGAGCGCTCCAGAAGAGTTGTCATGCAGCTGTACCTTACTGTAGAGACTGTTAATTATGCCTCATGCAAGTGCAGCCTTGCCAAAATTTCTGGGACACCTTCTCCGAATGGCAAAAGGGTTACTTGTCATCACCTACAACCTAAGTGATGACCTGTACCGACCAGTGCTGCTTTGCCTGGCATGATGCCGCTTCCCTCAACACGGTCTAGCAGCCTGTACGGGAGGCTGTCCTGCCTCCCCCTTTCCATGTGCTGGAACATGACCCGACATCGGGGGTCACACGAAGTGTGTACCAAACATAGAGAGGTTACCATTTCTGGCCCAGATGCTCCCCAGGCCCTCGAGGGATGCAATGGCTGGACGGACTCCAACGTCGCAGCTTGAAAGTAAGCAAGCAGACGACAACCACAGCCCTTCTGAAGTGCCCAGGGCTCATGACATGAGCGTCTGGCTGAGGACACCTGCCAGTATGGTGCGTGGTTTTGAGCTCAGGGGCAAACCCACCTAGGCACCTACAACTCCTGCTTGTCACCTCGGAGGTGCAACTTGCTACATCTTGGACATCCTTCCATGTCTAGCTAGCCATGGATAGAACAAACTTCACCTGCCAGGGTCCCCTGGTCGTTACACGGCTCTGCACACCTAACCCTCTCTCCGACGCCAGCAAGTGCCCGCTTCTACTTCTTGCAGAAACTGCCCAGTACACCTCCCAGCGGCCTCATGGTCAGCCTGTCGGGCTCCATGCTACCCCTGGTCTCCGCATCCCAACCCACGCCTAGGCAGGGGAGCCAGATATGGCACCACGAGCCGCCAGCTGTTGCGTTGAGCCAAGCAGCTCAGAGTGCTGCCCGCGATAGTTCCGGCAGCGCAGCAGCCCATGCCAGTGTGGGTCATGCAGAGTTAGGGATCGTGCAGCCCTGGGAAGGTTCCCCAGTGCTGCTACCGTGCGCCCATGCAGCAGCAGGGCTAGCATCCCCACCACAGCCTCACCGAAGTCAGGGCCTCCCAGTTGCAGAGGCACTGCAGTTTCTACATCAGGGTGGCCCCATGGCAGCCACAACTGGCAGCAGTGGCTCCACCTCACGCCTCAGCCCAGTAGAGCAGCTGTTCCAGCATCCGAGGAAGGTGCATGCAAGTGATACGGTAAAGGGGTCGGTAAAAGCCCGCAGATCGAAGAACCGCCACCCTCCAACCCCCGCAGCCATACGAGGTGCAGCAGCCTCTGAAGGACCGCCAACTATGCGCGGCTGCCATCCCGCAGAATGGCAGCGCATGGAGGTCGCAAGTCGGGTACAGCTTCCCGCAGCAAAGGCAGGGATAATCTCAGGCCCAGCGGCTGGTGCACAGGCGGCAACTGTGGGTGCGGTGCTGCAGCAGCTACTCTGGCAGTCCAAGGCTGCCATTAAACGGCACGGGACTGGGCTCATGGCAGCCTCCCAGGGTACCCCAGCGCCGGGCCAGGCTGGGTTTGTGTTTGCTGTGCCTCCCCAGCAACTAGAGCTGGATCCTGACTTGCAGCAGGGCCAGGCTGCACCACCAGCAGCAGCAGAGGCAGGAAGGACACCAACAACATCAGTAGCAGCAGATGAAGCAAGTGCAGTCGCTGCAGCGCCTGACATGGCGGCTTTAGAAAAGGCATGCCTTAAAGACTTGCGAGGCTTCACAGCCGAGAGGGTTCCAGTACCAGCCAGCAAGGTCAAAGTGTCAGGATGCAGTGTGCATGCCAAGCCAGCGGAGCTGCCCCTGCAAAGCAGGCGCAGCGGCCATGAAGACCTCGTAAAGCCTTCATTTGGCCCTGTTGAAGCCCCAGCATGCGAAGCTAATTTCAAGTCTCCAGCTTGCCAAACTGATAGCGGGGTAGGGGGCACGCATGAGCGGGCCACAGCAGCACCTGCATGCAAAACGATGGACAACAGTAAACAGCTAGGGGGAAGCCAGCATGGCCACTGGCAGACCATTGAAGGCAGGGCGGCACAGCACGAGCCGTGCGGCACGGGTGGGAACGAGGCTGCAGCTGCTCGATTGGAGCTAAATATCTGGGTTCGTAGGCAGCAGGAAGTGGCCAAGGCAACTGGCATAGCACCAGTGTGGAGCAGCTGGAATTCCGCCAAAGGACCAGTGCCCTTCAAGGCAACATTTGGCTCAGGTTGGTGGGCGCCATGAGTGTGCTGTACTAGCTGCCATGTGAGCATATCACGACTGGTCACCTGCACACGTCTGAGCTTACACTATTCCTGCCCTGCATTGGCCCTCAGCACAGCCATGTCAACGGCCTGCCCTGTCAACAAACAGTCCCGTTCATGCTGCATGCAGCCCTCCTGGGCTCTCCCACCCTGGGATTTCTGCGATCACAAGATGAGATGGGGTCCGAGCAGCAAGGGCGTCCAGCAAGCGCTGTCAGCGCACCGGAAGGTGGCCCGCTGGCGCCGCCGAAGTCGGGCCCAGCAACAGTGGGCGGGGGTGCAGGCGAATGCCCTGACGGCAAGGGCTTCAGTATGAGGTCACAGCGATACAAGGGAGTTTATCGTATGCCCACTGGAAGGTGAGCCCATAGCCCTCTGGTCCTTTAGGTTCCTCCTAGCTCCGCTGGCAGCCTCAACTTGTCCCACAGCTAGGAAGGGAAACTTCACCTTACATGCACAGCACCTCAGCTACAGTGACTGCGGCTCTGAAACATGCACGGCTTAAAGCAGAGGTTTTCTTGCACTCGTGTTTCTTTGCCTCTCATCCTGTGTCACTTTCCCAAGCCACACGGTGCAACGTAAGCTGTGCCGACCTTGGTTCCAGCGTCCAGAGCTTGCAGCTGGCGCTTTTAGGTAAGTTGTGCAAGTCTTCTATATTGTTGCGTGCAGGTGGAGGGCACAGTTCACACACATGAACAGGGTGATCCAGCTAGGGATGTTTGACATCGATACCGAGGTGAGCCAGGATCCATTGGTTCGCATCACTGCTGGCTGGAAGTGCATGCGTCCGTATCCGCCGATGCAAGGTAGTGCAGGGTTTCAATGCAGCATCACTGCAAACTCAGATTGCCTGGCTGTGCAAGTGCAAGTTGACATCACGCTTTAAAGGACTGGGGTATCCAGGGTAGGTAGCCGGCCACTTGCCCACTGGTTGTAGGCATGCAATACACACCGCCCTGCATGGCAATAAACCTTGTAGGGTGCACAGGGCAGCCCTTCACCAGTCATGTGTGTTGGCGCCCTCACCTGAGGGTGCCCCTACGGCTGCCACACAGGCAGCTCACGCGTGGGACAAGGCGGCCATCCAGTACCGGGGCGCCAGCACCCATACGAATCTTCCAGTGGAGCGTGCCACGGCTGAGGCTTGGGCTGCTGAGCCCTTCCCAGGTGGGCACCTTCAGCAAGATGCGCTGGTACTGCCTCAGCCGCCTGTAATCCTATTCGACATATATCAAGGTCTCCCCTTGTGACTTTCCAGAACTGGCTGCCGGGCGGTCCCTGTGGTTGAAGCAGTGCCCCGGCTGAACTCGAGTGAGCTGGCTTATAGGTGGTTGCACATTTACTTGTAGAACTCCACAATCTGATGCAAGTACACTGTCTTGCCCATGCGAAGCTATAGATGGCGCATGCACAAACCTGACGAAGGGCAACAAGCCGCCAACAGCAGAAGCTTCTAGGGCGACTGGAATCCGTACAGGGGTCAGCAGTGCCCCCAGGCAGCCCGAGAGGGGAGAAGTTAGGGTCCAGGGGCCGTCACCGGCGGCGGACAGCAGGCCAGCACAGCAGCCTGCAGCAGCGCCTGAGCAGCCGCCGGCACCCCAGCAGCAGAGGAAAAGGAGGCGATCGGAGCGAGACCAGCCTGGGTTCCAGTTTGGCTTTGCCACTGATGATGCAGCGTCTCGGCCACAAGAGCACATACGCTTGCCCAAGCGGCGGCGCACTGCCCCGCAGCAAGCCAAAGATATGTAGCTTGGGCAGTGCTTCCAGGCTTCAGGCTTCCGGTTGAGGCGAGTGATGGGTTATATGGTTGGGCCATGTAGGCCCCAAGAAGGGGGCCAGGGCTGCACAGCCTTGGTCTTAATAGGTTTAGTGGGAGTTCACAGCTCGGGTTCGCCCTGCCGGCCTTGCCGGTGGCTTCTTTGAACTGAAAGCAGCTCCTTAGGCTGGGAAGCTGTGGCTTACAGTGATGTTGCAAGCCTGTCCTCTGTGGTGTCTTCAACCATGCCATAACTTGCAGGGTTCCGAAAAGGTGGGAAGATGTCCGAACCCCCAACAAACCTTCGGACTTCTGCCAACACCCTGCGGACATCTCGGGGTGCTCAGGGCAGAGATGTCCGAAGGGCCAAACAAGGGGTACACAAGGCGGGGGGGAGCGTGGGAATGCAGAAACAAGGGTTGCAGAGCTCTACAAGCTCTGCAGAGGCTGTACACCCAGCGTACTGTGCGGCAAGGCATACCACCTGACAACTTGGTATTGTTTGGTAGCAAAGGGGTGGCCTGGTGCGTGTCATGCGATTGTACATGTGCGTGTAGCTACTTCGGACATCTTTTGGCTTTTTGAAGGGAGGCGTCCGAAGATGTCCGAGGGGTTTCCGGAACCCTGATGACTTGGCCAAGTGCTGTGCATGCCAGATATATCAAACTGCGAACTCAGGACGACGTTGCCGTCAAACCTATCGAAGCAGAAGCAGGGCTGCAGAAGCAGACATTGTGCACTGGCTGGCAAGCTGTTGCAACATGTGTTCGATGTGTTGGAAAAATCAAATCACGAGCAGCACAGCAGCTGAAGCAGGGTCAACAGCCCTGGAATGTAATCCTTGCATACGCTTCTTATGTACTGAATCCTTTTGATTCTATCTCAGCACCCCACCATAACTATTCCTGATCTTATCCCACCCCTGAGTGACCCTTGGGGGCGGTCCGTGCATCCCAACAGGATACGCAGGCTTGAGGCGCATTGGACGGGGTTATTCTACTCGGCTGGGCCTGCACCTTCCGGCCATGACAGCCCAGGAGGAGCTCAAGGACGCATCTGCAGACCACTTTGGTAAGTACGGCCCAGCCTGACGCTTGCACGTCATCCTGCGGTTATAAGTGAAAGAGACAGTCTTCTGTGACTTTGGCCTCAGGCAGTCCACATTGCAGCTAGCTAGCTGGCTTGGTTTAAATGCCGAGGAGCACCATCCCTCCCTGGCCATTGCAGAGGGCGCGCACGAGGAGATTTATGTTATCAATGACGATATCACGCTTGAGAAGCCCCTAGAGGAGTACTATGTGGAGCTCAACGTGCGGCTGGAAAGCCTGCGCAACCACCTGGGGGACGAGGCAGAGTACCTGCCCTCGACCTATGAGAAGTATGTCAGCACTAGCCTTGGCGGGCCAGGCACGCTCCAGCGCAATGTGCGGGAGTACTACAATGAGCTCAAATTGCTGCGCAATGACACCCAGGTAGGTTTGCTGAGCTTGCAGAGCTCCAGCACTAACGCACTGAGCTTCTAAGCCAGGAAGTAGCAGTGTTTTGGTGCAGTGACATGACCCTTTGCCTGTATTGACATGTGGGTTTCCAGTCCAGACAATGTGCAAGACAAGTAGCATCATGAAGGGCGCAAGTTACTGACGTGGAGAGGCTCGATAGAAGGGCCCATTTGCCATCTGCAGGGCCCTGGTTAGTAGTGCTTGGGCCTCATATACTAGCTGACACATATGCCCTAGGGCCAGTAAGAGCGAACTGGAGCTAGTCAATCAATTACGTGCCGCAAGACGCTTCAGGGCATCAACTTTGTGTGGAGGCATGTGGGCATTTTGATGTCCTTACCATGTATTGCAGGTCTTCTACCCCGTGCCCAACGAGGTGTACAGGGATGAGTGGGATGGTGTGGAGGTAGCCGACCCCATGGAGTATACCCACTGCCGGTACACCCCGGTGGTCACAGAGGTCAGCACTACTGACTGAAGATGTGGTCTGCACTATTGCTGGCTTGGTAGCCAGCGCCTGAAGTGCGCAGAGCAGCCTGGGATTGATGGGGACAAGAGCGTAGTCCTGTGCAGAAATCCTGTGTCCTTGGAAGACTTGAAATCCTGTTGCCAGACAAGGCTGTCTGGCTTGGACGGCTGCATTGAAGTATGGACCAGACCACATACCTGTTAGATCCCGCATTCCGCCGCACAGGATCCACGTGACTTTGGCGTGGATGGCTACATACTGAGGCTGCAGCGCATGGACCGGCACATCAAGCTCTTCATATGTATCACACTGTATAACGAGGACCAAGATACACTACGCAAGACGCTCATGGGCGTTGCAGACGTAGGTAGTCAGTGTTTTATTAGGAAGCAGCCAACCAGGCATGAATCATACTTGCGATGGTGGGGCAACATACTTCTGGGTCTTGCTTCTGAGGGCTACCATAAGTGGCACTCAGCCAAGACTGTGAGACATGTTGGGTTCATGGTGTTGCACTTGCCAGGAGCCTTAAGAGAGTTTGGGCCTTAAGACAGGTTGGGGTGCCTCTGGCAAGGGTTGCAACATGACATGCCTGCTGTTCCTGTGCAGAACCTTGAGGTGGTGTACAGTCAATACCTGGAGAAAGATGGGCGCCGTGGGCTGGACTGGACCGAGGTGGCTGTGTGCCTCATACAGGATGGTATTAGCAATGCAGACGAGACTGTGCTGGCAGCATCTACTGTGCAGGTCAGTGCGGTAGAGCAAGCTGGTGATGTGCATAAGGTCACTGCTTTGGGCTAACCGGAGGCTTTGAAGGAAGTCCCACTCAGCATTGGTGTCTTGGGCCAGGCTCAAATTGGGTATGCCACGGTCTTGGATCGTAAAGATGGCGGCAACAGAGATAAGCCTGCCTCCAAGGCAGCGATGTACATTTAGCACTACTCGCATGGTCATCTTTGCAGAGTAAGTGGCATGCCATCTCCTCACTTGGAAAGGACTTCTTATTTGCCGTCTTGTAGGGCTTCTTCTCGCCCGTGGTTTTGCAAGAGGAGGTGTTGGCCACCCCCGTGTCTCTGCATCTCTTTGAGTACACTGCCAGGTGGGGCGCGCTGCATGGCTGCACCCTGTGCGGCAGCTATTTGCTGTGCAACGCCCACTACCTCTATATATGGGTGGGCTGTGCCTTCCATCTGTAAGAGCTGTGGAGGGGATATGCTGGGAACACATTGGTGGTTTTGGTGGTGCCAAGATATTCATGTTCTGAGGTGCCCTCTGTGCAGGTATAAGAAGCATGCCGGCATTGAGAACTACCCGCCCATGCAGGTAGGGAGCTGCATTGGTTAGTGGGCGCCCAGCACACCACCGCCTACCAATTCCTCCTGCATGCCATTTGAGCTCGAGTACAGTTTCGTAAGAGGCCGGATACCTCGGCATCTTGGTCAGGGTGCAGAGGGGTTAAGTGGGTGCAGGTGATCTTTGCAACCAAAGTGAAGAACAAGGGCAAGCTGGACTCCCACTGCTGGTACTTTGACGGCCTGGCCTACCTGCTGCAGCCGGATTACTGCATTTTGTTTGACGCAGGTGAGTGGGTGCTTGGTGGTGGTCACCACTCTTCAGCCTTGCAGTCTGCCCAAGTGATGGCATGCAACTGATAGCCTGTGGCGGGTGGCCTGCTCTTGGATTAATGTGGAAGAGTACCGCTATGCAGGCACGAGGCCAATGCCAAACGCGCTTATGAGCATTTGCACCCACTTCAACCGCTACCCTCATGTAAGTGTGGGCTCCTACCAGCCAGCTGTGCATCTGTTTGTGGATGCATAATGACAAGCACTCTTCAGCATGCAGACTGTCCATGTCTGGAGAGGAGATGGGTGTTGCTCTTGCACTGCGATATGTGCACGGGAAGCACTCTTCGCCCGATGCTGCAAGCCTTTTGGTGCAGGTGGGAGCCCTGACTGGGGAGTTGCGTGTGGAGCGCCCCTACCGCACCTTCCTCACGGCAGTGCAGTTCTGTGAATGGAAAGTGTCACATCTGCTACAGAAGCCCATCGAGTCTATCTGCGGCTTCCTGACAGTGCTGCCGGGTGCCTTCAGCGCCTTCCGCTGGATGGCGGTGGAGGTGGGTGGTAGTTGAGCTAGAAGTCTAGACAGCAACTGCGGAAGCAGCCTGGCCCAAACAAATGTTGGACTTACCAAGCGACAGCTGGTGTAATCAAATGGTTACAGGTGTGCAATATATGACTTGAGGGTATGCTTGAGCATCTCTTTCCCTGACTCCGCAGGGCGAGCCGCTGCGGCGGTATTTCCATGGCCTTTACTCCCAGGCGGAGCTAAATGCCTTTGAGGCCAACATGTACCTGGCAGAGGACCGAGTCCTGTGCCTGGAGATAGTAGCAAAGAAGGGCGGCGCTTACAGGTATGGCGCCTTCAATGCCTTGGCTACGCATTTGACAGCCAGAGAGTATAGGTTTTGATATGCAGGACATAAGGGTATGGCAGAGACTTCAAGCAAGCTGACAAACCCAGCTGGAGGAGCCACACACCAAGTGGTTTAAGATATGTCCTGTGCAGGCTCGAGTTCATCAAGGAGGCGGTGGCAGAGGCAGACCCTGTCACCAAGCTGACAGGGCTCATGAAGCAGCGGCGTCGCTGGCTGAATGGCACATTCTTTGCCATGCTGTATGCCTTGAGCAACATGGGCCGCATCTGGACGGAGTCCGGTAGGTAGCTGTCGTGAACAATTGATGGGGTGCTGCCTCCTCCTGTGGTGCGATCTGTCCGCATCAGCGCGTGCCAGCAGCTTGCCACCGAGTCAGGACACTCTGGCAGCCTGCTAAACTGGCGTAAGCGTACGGACTGGCATTGATGCTGATGGTCCCAGGCTGGCTTGCAGGGCACTCACTCGTCAGAAAGCTGGCCTTGACAATAGAGTTTATCTATCTGGTGATCAATATGGTAGTGGGCACCTGGTGAGTCCACCAAGCTCCTCGGGTCCATAGTCTCTAGCTTGCCAGCCTCCGGAAACGTGGCTTGCCTAGAACAGCATGGCAGTGCCATGGCCACCAAATGCAAGGTAATGAGGGTCAGTCGTATAACAATTGTTCCTCCCTTCGAGACTGCAGGTTTGGCATTGGTATCTTCTATGTCATGCTCTACCAACTCCTGAAGGTGGCTTTCTCAGGCCCAGAGTGGCTAACGCAGGCAAGAACGACATTCCCGATGCTACTGGTATCCAGTCGGCTGACGAAGATTCCTGATTGCTTGAAAGGGCTTGTGGCTTGCCTTCTTATGACTTCCTATGTTGCACGCATGCTGCCTACAATATACCTAGCAGATAACATTCTGCTTCTGCCTTGTCTGCAGCTTGGTAATGTGGTACAGCTTGGCTATCTCTTCCTCATCATTGTGCAGCTAATAATCAACCTCAAAAATAAGCCAGAGGCTGTGGAGAAGGTAAAGCCTATGTCGTGCTGCCCAAGGGCCGCAGTACTCGCCAGTGAAACACCCTACAGCTCTCGCTCTTCGAGGCTGGCTTGATGTGACAGTAGCTGTGGTGATGGGACCTGAAGTGAATATGCAACACAAACCATGCTGATACCTGCAGGTGCACTCTTTCTGTGCCATCTACTTTGCGCTGTACATGCTGGTCTTCACCGGGGTGTCCATCAGGTGAAGAGTCATATGTCAACACCCGATGCGAGGAATGCAGGGCATCTACTAAAACAAAGGCACTACATGCAGTGCAAGCAGACCCCGGTCCATCAGGGGGTTCCTGCGTTGGCATACAAAAGATTGTGTTGCAACTCCAGGCCTGGCCTCCCTCTTACCGGAAACCAACATTCTGTGCTCTGCTTCCCATGTGTCATTCAGTTTCCTGGTGACCAACACGGACTACAGCTTTATGCACATCACCAATGACAAGCTGGGGCTGCTGGTTGCCACGCTAATGAGCGCGTTAGTGGGCATCCTGCTGACGGCGCTGCTTCATGGAGAGATTCTGGGCGTACTGGGGTCAGGCTTCCAGTATTGGGTCATGCAGCCAGCCTTTTTCAACATGCTACAGGTGGGTTCATAGACAAGGACTGCACGTGCTTTCGATAGGAGTGCCGGGCTAGCATGGGTGGTGGCAATCTCTCCAAACTGTTATGGAGAGAGGAGTGAGCAACACTGTGGATTAGAATCGCTGCAACTAGAGTGCTCCAGGGATGCCAAGGGCCGTCCTGCTGTCATATAGTGGCCTTCTTTGATCCTTGTGGCGATTTGTTTTGCCAGATGAATGCCTTCTGCAATGCGGACGACATCTCCTGGGGCACCAAGAACCTGGACACCAAGCGGTCCGACCATGATGCTGCCAAGATGCGCAGCAAAGCACTGGCCTACAAGGGTGAGTAGCGTGTGTTCAGGCGAACGCTCGTGGCAGCTCATACTCATAGTTGGCAAGGTTGCTACAATTTGTGTTGCGGTCGGCCGAGCAGCATACCTAGTAGCTAACAATGAAATCATCGCTGCTGACTGCTATTGCGAGTTGGACCATGGGCACATCCCATGGAAGCATGGAGCAAAGCCGACTTAGCTGGTGTTCATATTTGCTGCAGTGCGGCCCAGCAAGACGAGCAAAGCGTTCTGGGAGGCCATGAGCAAGGTGCAGAGTCACCTGACCGATGCCAAGAAGATTGTGGCATACAATCAGCGCAAGGAGCAGAAGCTGAAGGTGAGGCGGAGACCTTGATGCTTGGAGGGTGGGAAGCAGGTGGATGTAATGCTGGTGGCCGAGCCAAAGTGCAATGCTTGTCAAGGCGGCCGGACTTGTGGACCGATGTCAGAATGGGATTGCAGCTGCGGCCTGGCCCTCCAGCCTGGAAATTTTAAGCCTGAGGATTGGTGCTGTGGTGAATCTTGCAGGCTTTCTCTTCATATCTGTTGATAGCGTGGGTCTCCACCAACGTCATCTTTGTGGCAGTGGTCACTATGTTCTCCAACACAAGCTGGGAGGTGAGGCATTGGCAGTCCGGCTGTCGTACCCCTCTACACAACCAGTGAAAACACCATAAGTGGTCCAGTGCATTGCTGCCCTTTGCCTCATGCGCGGACTGCAGTGCAAGCTTGGACGTCTGATGACATACTTGTGGATCTCATTTTCTGTTCTGCATGGTTGCAGGTGTGTGCGGTCACTGAAACAGAGCGGGCCGTGAGTGCCGTTCAAGACCAGGCCTTGGATGACAACAAGGCGCTTGCAATGGCAGACCTCATCAGCACGGCGGCGGTGATCTTACAGCAGGGAGGTGGGTCCTTGCAAGTGGGCCGCTTGCCTAGATGAGGTACTCGAATGAATTAAGTCTCCCGGGCATCGCCACACAGCCATACCTGCGCATTGACCGATGCCCCTGTGGGCACCTGCCAGGTGTGTGGTGCGTTAAGGAAGCACTTTCTGTCGCACACTCTGCTAAGGGCAGAGAGCCCATGGAGTGGCTTAGGCACCAGGACGTGGAAGGCAAAGGTGGATTAGACATAACCCGCCCCGCAAACTGGTGCACCTAACCCATACCCCCGCAGCTTGGGTGATTCTGAGGCCTAGCTTTTCTTATGCCTGAGCGGAGCGGTACACACTCCAGGAGTGGCCTAGAGCTTGCCTACAACTCTTTTGCCTGCGTCTTGCCTGGATGGCTTCCTGGCAACATTCCAGAGGATGCCACCTCTGGGGTAAAAAGAGTAGCCCACTTGCTGCCCACCTTGGACCACAGGGCCCACCAACGTTCCCTTCGCTTCCTCTTCCTTGCAGCCCAGCTGTACCCATTCACTGGCCTGGTGGGCTTCCCTCAGAACTTCCCTCTGCTGGTCACCGGGGATTCTCAGGTGTGGCCTGCATTGACAATCTGCTCCACTTCTGCGTTCCGTATGGGTCCTTCATGCCACTCTCATATGCGCGTATGGATCGGATTGAAAATAAGTCGTTGGATTTATTAAACGACTGTAATTTTGCAGTCTGATGTCACTCGCGGCTCCCGTGTGACTGTGCTGGCTAACGCAACAGATCTCTTCAGCACCATAGACCAGTCCATGCCCAAGTTTCAGCAGTGGTTGCACGATGCCATGGGGATCAACTCTACAGACAAGCTGCAGGTCAGTTTGCCAGGGTGCCTGGTGGACTCCTGTCTGGGTTATGCGACCGTGCGAGTTGCATGCCATGGTTCATTGCTATCAGTGTTTCTCGGGGAGCAAGCTCTGACCATCTAGCATCAGTGGCAGCTGTGCTGTTGCTGAGGAAAACCGGCGTGCCCCCTCGCAGGAGTATGGGCGGCTTTC
Source organism: Parachlorella kessleri (assembly GCA_001598975.1). Lineage (NCBI taxonomy): Eukaryota > Viridiplantae > Chlorophyta > Trebouxiophyceae > Chlorellales > Chlorellaceae > Parachlorella > Parachlorella kessleri. The sequence goes on from BBXU01002660.1 coordinate 24,271, forward strand.
TATTCCTAACCCCAGCAACACCAGCATGGGCTACGACGCCACAGTCTATTGCAAGAAGCACTCGGGCTACACATACTACTTGCAGGCACAGTTCCTCCTCTTGTGCGTGATAGTCCTCTTCCAGGTGAGAACCATTGGGGCTGATTTGGGAGGCTGGGGCTAGCAGGAGTTGGGCAGGCTTCTCATCGTTGCGGGTTTTTGCTGCACTTGTAGTGAATAGTGCATGGGCATGCTGTTGGTGTTCAGGTAATGCGGTGACCAGGGCACCATCCGACTGTCCCAGTTTGTAAAGCAGCTGTTCATTGGAAGTCCTGTTCACAATGGCAATTAATGCAATAGAGTAGCTCACAGCCTACTGCATCATGCTGCCTGCCAGGTGGGAGGCTCGCTCCTGTTCATCCTAGGCTACTACACTCGCCGCCTGACTGGCATGGCTTTCCGCAAGGGCATGAACCGGCCGCAAAATCCCACAGCTGTCCCGGAGAACTCCGACAACTCGCTGAGCATTAGTATATCGCCTGAGAGTGCTGCAAAGTACGGCATTGCAATGGCTGGCCCAGCTCAGGTGAGCCATGTTGCAGCGGAGGAAGTCTTTAGTGGGCAGTTGCACTGTAAGCTGCACCCTGCCTGCCATCCATTCTTGTCAACCTTAGCTCCTCAACCCCGACCCCTCCGTAACCCATCAGATGTCAGACTGACAATGCATAACTGTCCACTGTGGCAACCTGTCACTTGACACTGCCATCTGACTGTGGCTTTCCCATGCAGTTCGCCATCCAGGGGTCTGAGTACACTGGTTCAGTGACTGCCAGTGACGGGGGGACGTCCGGCACTCCTCGCTCCACCAGCTCCCAGTCACCCATGAGGCGGAGAACAAGGCAGGGCGACGGGGCTTCGCCACAGGCGCCCTTAGGCGCTCGCAACGCGTAGTAGCCTCTGGGACAGAGTTTGTAGTTCACTCACTGGGTAAGCAGGTTATGTCCCAGCGACCAAACTTGCGGCAGGGGCCAGCTCGCAAGTGACTCTTGCAGTATTTGATACTCGCACCTGACTTCTACAGTCACTATCATGCAGCTTCTGTTGTTGACAGGCATCATCTCTGCTCTCTTTATATCTATTTGTACATAGCTACCTCAGGGTAATTGAAGCAGCTCGGCTGTGCTGCTTTTCCTTGTCTGGCAGGCCGCCTTAACCTTCAAGGTTACTGCGTGGGCTGCGTGTTGTGATCCAAAACACGTACTTTATATCGAAGTAAGTGGTGTGGTTGGCCTTGGATGGTACAGCTGGGCGCCCTAGGCGCAGACTAGTTGGGGAGACAAATCAACTTCTGAAGCATGAAGGGCAGCAAGTGTCTTATATCACAGCCACGGCCCTTGCATATGAAACCTTTGCACCGTGGGGCCCCATGGGGCGCGGGCATCAATTCCTTTCGCCAACTCAACCGTCTCCCGCCGCGGCGCCCACAACGACCGGTCCAATGGGATCCCATCGCGATAGCCTGGAACCCATCCAGTTTGTCCTTTGCTAATCATTCAATTCGTTTATTGGATATCTGTACTCAGCGTAGTGGTGGACGCCCTCCCTAGGTAAGGTTGTTCAGGTTAGTTGGGATCGCCACGCGTCATGTGGCACCTGGCTGGGCTGATCAGCCTCCACTACTGCTGCAGGAACTTCTATATTCTTTCATTCAGGAACCTTGAACGGGTTTGAGGGGGTGAGTTGTGACAATGCCATCCATGCCACTTGTGGAGGAAAGGAAAACGAACTGGTTTAGATACTGGGTTGGGGCAACAATATTGGCCAGGCGCCAAACCTGTTGTGGGACATGCCCAGCAACATGTGGAGGCGCCGGGGCGCAACACTGACACGAGGGTCTTGGCATCTTGAGGCTCCCTCACTTGCTGCTGACTTGCAGGGCCAGGATGAGGCTAACGGCGGGCATTTTCGCCCTTCTTCTATGCACTGTCCTGGCTCTGGGCGACAGCGTCAACATGCCTGGCTACAGTGAGTCGCAGATGCCTGCTGGCTTGCAGGTCCTCCCCGGACTGGCTATTCCAGGATGTCAAGCATGACCTTATAAGCCTGCTGTGCGCTTATGCAGACTGCCCTGCCGAGTGTGATGCGAGTCCTCACTGCTACTGTGCTTCGGGGGACGTCCCTGGCGGCCTGGCGGCAGCTGATATCCCTCAGTTCATAGTGCTGACCAACGATGATGCTATCACTGTGACGACCCAGCCAGTTATTCTGGGCCTCACTGACAAGTTTACAAACAAGAGGAATGGGTGCAAAATCCCAGCCACGTGAGTCTGCGGCCTAGTGCAGTATCAAGCTGGCATGCAAGGCACCTGCGCCCAGCTTCCTGGTGACCTGGTTGCCTTGTCATCAGCAACATATACTTTGGCCTTCCTGTGCATCCTGGCACAGCATAGCCAGAAAGAGCTAGAGTGCTGGCAAGCAACAAAAGTCTCTGTCTGCCCTGGTGCCCATGTCCTGTCACTACTCGTGCGACTCCCCTGACCCTGCAGGTGGTTTGTATCCATCAACTACACTGACCCAGACCTTGTCCAGGAGGTCTACATGAAGAATCACGAGATTGCCAGCCACACCTTCACCCATGTCATGAACCCTGGTGAGAAGCAAGGGGTGCTCAAAGACTAGCCTGCAGGCCACGCCAGCTCCCCTTGCTGCCAGGTACCACCATGGCTAGGCGATGCTACCCCATAACACAGCCACTGCCCCTCAGCTAAGAACAAGCAATCCAACTTACATGGGACGGGGATATAGAGAGATGCAACCCTGTCTCATGTGCAAAGGCTGGCTTCCACTGCCTTGCAGACATCAACGAGATAGTGTCCGCCAAGCTGTGGCTCAACATGACAGCCCATGTGCCCCTAGAGAAGATCAGGGGCTTCCGTGCCCCCTTCCTGGTGCACAACGAGCAGCAGCGCACCATCCTGCAGCAGAATGGCAAGTCGGTTGGCCTTACTGTTTGACAGCATCAACCAGGCTGCAGTCCAGTGCACCCCAGGTGTTAGACTGCGTTTGCTCGAGTACTTCACTGAGAAAGGCTACGTAGCATACCGCTAAGATTGGGCTCATACCCCACATCAAGTGCGTTTCTTATACATATCCGGCTGTGACACCACCCCATGCTGCACTGCAGGGTTCCTGTATGACTCATCCATCCCTGAGCCTTACCCCACTCCCAGCTCCCCCAGCCCTGATAGGCGCCTGTGGCCATACACCATGGACTACGGCTTGCCACAGCGATGCGACCTGGGCACTGGTGCGTTGGCTTGTGTGAGGTGTATGACCAACCTTAGCCCATTTATAAAGGGACTATTCGTTGAGCCAAGTGCAACAGATGCAGTGCTGACTGTGAGATGCTGCGTGCCGGGGAGGCCGACGAGTTTTGATTTGTTCTGAAGTGGCCGGCCTTGGACCGGGCATCTCACAAAGCATGGACATGTGTGCCATGCAGACACCTGCTCTGGGAACCAGTCTTACCAAGGCGTGTGTGACGAAAGCACTCCATGTAGCCATGCAGGCACCTGCTCTGTGAACGAGTCGCACCCCGGCCTGTGGGAGTTTCCCATGTGGGACATCCAGGACGATAACAACGTGGTGCTGACCAACATGGACCCCCAGGGGGACGTCTACGAGGCATACAAGCGCGAGTTTGACCGCAATTACAACGGTGCGTGGGGGATGGGCATGTGGCAGGCAGGGGGTACAGAAAACTCGTTGCCCGCCGGCAAAAAGCAAGTTAAAGGAGTTTAAGAGTTCACTGGCGGCCTTACAAGGGAGACTGGCATCTGCCGGCAGCCTTTGCAGTAGCATGGCATGGCCTGCGACCTTTTTGCTGCTGTGTGGAGTGGAAGTCCGTCGAATACTCCAGTTACCTGCTGAGTCATCATCCACCAGTCTAGTAGTCTAGTCTAACAGCGTACCGCCACCTGACCATGCCGAGTCTCCCAAGTGGGGCCAACAAAACTGAGTCATCATCCACCACAGGATATGCACAGGGGCATCTGCAGACCGCCCAGTGCTCCCCATGTGTAGTGCATATTACAATTCTGGCTGCCAGCATGCATCGCGCCATGTGTATCTCTACCAACTGTTCAGGCAACCGTGCCCCCCTGGGCATTTACATCCACGCCGCCTGGCTGATAGCTGACCCCACCCGCCTTGAACAGCTGGAGAACTTCATTCGCTACGCCCTGACCCAGGACAATGTGGTGTTTGCCACCATCTCTGAGGTGAGCGGCCGCCATGCATGCTATGCTGACAGGGCTGCAGTGCACTGAGATTGAGGAGAAGGTTGCGTTGAAGTCGTGGGAAGCAAATGTGCTGGCTGGGAGTTGAGAGGAGCCTCTCCCATGCCCTACCAGCCGCTACATCACAGCACACTCAACCTCTGCTCCTGGCAGTGCTGCCCCTCTCCCCGTCAGCTGCCTGCTACTGTTATGGGAAGCTTCTGCTGCCCTCATTGTTGCCCGGGTGAGTTGCCAACGTAAGTGTGCGTAAGTGGTTGCAGGTCCTAGACTGGATCAAGGACCCCGTGCCCTACAAGAATTACACAGTCAATGTGGGGTGCAAGGCTCCCACCGACATGTGGTTCCCCTCTGGCAGCTTCTGCAAGAAGGTCCAATGCGTACATGGTGAGCTCCATAGCACTGCTGTACTGCCCTGCCGAAGTCACGTAATGGCCTCGGGGAGCCTGTCATAGAGCCATGGACGCCTGTGTGTCCATGCCACAACCCCTCCTGAAGTGTGTACAGTCCAGACTGCCCTGCTTTGTACTACTCTGCACCACTGGCGCACGGCCGGCACCTGGGCATGCAACATATGCTGCTGAACTTGCATTCTCTGGGCATACACGTGTTCTGTGCTCTAGAACACATACGATTGCCATGGTGGCCGCAGATGCTGCCATGTCGGCTGCTCCTGCAGAGGCTGCATTGGTCATGGCATGACCTTGCCCTGCCCTTTCATGCCTGCAGGCAACTGGTCAGATGTCACCTGCTCCTGCAGCTGCGCTGGCCAGAACCTGGACCTGCAGCCCGGGTTCTGCCCGGATGCTGACGGTGCCTGCACAGTCCCCAAAGTGTATGATGACGGCACCAAGACCTTCTACTGCCCTAACGGGCCGGCCCCCGCGGCACAGCAGCCCCAGGCACAGAACCCGGGGGCCATTGCCCTGGACCCCAGCTGCGGTGAGCAAGGACCACTGGGCTTTGCCAGTTGCAGGCATGGCTGAGTAGTGAACTGTGCTGTCCTGGATGCAAATACAACACCAGTGGGAATCCTGAGGTGGGCATATTCAGCCCTCTGGAGCATTCCTGCACATCACGTCAAGCCACATGTCAGTAACCTCAGTAACCCTCTCAGTAGCCTCTGGCTGGTGCTGCAGGCCATGGCCTTATGAGCTTCTCTGGCGTGGGAATCTCCGGCACTCAGGACAATGCCGCCCTCTACACCGAGGCAATCAAAGCCGTGGATGGCCTGTGCACCTCGTGCGCCCTGGCAAACGCCCCCAAGGGCAACTACTACATGGTTGGACTGGCGGTGAGTCGTTGCTCCCGTGCCATGCTGCATCCGAACTTGCCTTCTTGGGGGATAGAAAAAGTGGCCCATGGAAACTCCACAGTATGGCTGGTCCTAGGGGTAAGATGTACTAGGTGCCTTTTGTGGCAAGAGCAGCATCCTTCCAAGGTGGCAGTGCTCACAACAGATACCATGGCGGGCAGCAGCTTGCCTAGTAGTTGGCAGTGGAGGCTCGCCAATCGCCTGGGCCTGCAAAGTGTGGGTCACTGCTCATTGTGTTGGCTGCTGCAGAAGCCTACCAACGTGAAGAGCGTGTACATTGTGACCAATGCCGACCTGAACGGCGCCTTTGTGTTCGCTGGCAACAGCAGCGCCAACAGCGGGCTGAACAACCCTATCTGTGCCAAGGTATGCTTGGTGGACGAGGGATGCCAACTCCAAGCGCAACCAACTGCAACAACCAGTGATGAAGTATCAAGATTTTGCCATGCATGCAGGAGGTGAACATCAAGGCCGCCACTCCCTCCCTCATCAGCTGCGATGCTCCAGATGCCACCTATGTGACCATTGCTGTGGCCTCTGAGATGAGCCTGTGCGATATATTCATCATGGATGAGTCAACCCCCACTCCCGACAGTAAGTGTCTGCACGGAGGCTCCTTGTGGATCAGTCCATGCTCACTTGCCTCCATAACTCCTAATGCTGTGTTGCAGTGGTGTCAGTAGACTGCATAAGCTGCACCTGTCCATCTGAAGGCCAACATGTTTTGCTGCCCTGTTGCCATGCAGCCTCTAACATCGTCCTGCCAAGCGTGGCCAGCGCAGCACCCACACCAAGCTCTAGGAAGCTCAAGTCTCTGAGCTGAGGGTGAGGAGCTTCACCAGAGAGACTGCGCCAGTGCAATAGCTGGCTAAACGCATGATAGATTGATGTGCCAGGCAGAACTGCACAGCAAGTCCTTGGCTCGCCTTTGTCACATTGCTTTGCCTTCAACAGTGGTTGTTGTTGACCTCCTCTGCCTCCTAAGTTTTCCTTCAGTCGGGACCCGTACCTTGCAACCTTGCCCTTTTGCCACCCTGCCTTGTGGTTATTTTGCGTTGCCATTGCAATGTGAGGTCGTTTCATTGAGTTGCGGTTGTTTTCCCGACGATTCCTTAGTACTGCTGGAGGTACCCTTCAAAGGCAAGCTGAGAAGCTTCTACAACATGTAATGCCAGTACATGCCAGCTCAAGCCCACCCAGTTCTATGACCAGCAGGACCGTTTGTACTGCAAGCTTGGGTTTGCTTTGTCAAACCCTTGGTCTACATTGCCACCCAACAGCCATTCATTGTAGCTCGCCACTCATATGCTGGTTGCCCATGCAGCTCATCTCGCTGACTCTGCACTATGAATGGCAGGAGCCGATTCAAGAGGCCACTGAACTACTGGCTTTTCTATTTTAGTTTGAGCCTAGTGACCTGCCTGCCTTTGGGCAATCAATCCCACAGTGTACGTACCTACCAAATACTCATTACCATGGACAGTAAACCAGAGAGTCATAGCAGTGCATGCCAAGCTCAAACATGCCCAGTGATCCACCGCAATCAAGTTCCAGATACCAGGCATGCGATGCTGGGATGCAGCCCCCCTGTATTCATTCATCCAAAGCCGGCACCTCCTCGACTGGCTCTGCCTCCCAAGCTGCACACCTGCCATGGGTTACTTCAGTCACCCTTGTAGCGACAGCCAGGCCCTCTGGTGATGTGTCCAAGGAAGCAGCCCTGAGCAGGAGGGCCACTGCTCATGCTGGCTGGCCATGGTGGGTCCACCAAAGTAGCCCCTAGCTGGTCAACCCTTGTGGGTCCAATGCTCCATACATTCAAGGCTGCTGTGCCACGCTGTCCGAGTCTGCAGGCCTTGAGCACCATGAAGTGCGCCTGTCACCACCGAGCCTGCTCCTAGCCGGGCTTGGCTGCGCTCCTGGGCTTCTTCCACCGACGGGGCTCCTTCACAGGATTGTTATAACGATGTTGTGGCTGTCACTGGAGCGGCCATAAGAGTCACTAGCCGCGTGTGCCCCTGCGGGAGCAGCAACAGGACCCTTATCGTGAGCTGGCACCGTAGCAGCCTGGTGAAAGGCTGGGGGTTGTAGAGTGCAAACATCCGCCCGGCTGTTGCATGCCTGCGGTTGCATGCCTGCTACCAACTCACAGTCCTGGACCTCCTGCTTTGCAGTCGCTTGCTTGTCCATGTGCTAGCAGGTGCCCCCTTGTCAGGGCACCAACAGCACCGCTGAGTCAAACTTTTGCTTCTGCAGCCACCCGCTCTCGTTTTACAGCAGCCAGCTTGCCCTACAGAAGTTGCTCTGCCGCCCATACAGGTGCCCCGGCTTTGCGGTGCTGCCCCCCGCTGCGATGCGGTGCTGCCCTGCTGGCGGCCTGCCTGGATGTTGCCAAGGCGGTAGCAAGCAAGTACCAGTTCAGCATCAGCCACTGTTGCCTGCAGTCGTGCTGCTGAGAGCGTCTGAGACCGCTAGGTCGGCTACGTCCTCTGGGCCACCTCGAGCCATGTAGATGTGAGGGCCCGCTTTGCCACCCTGGCTGCCTCCTCAGCATGAGCAGGACGTTCCTCCTGGGCCTATGGGTATGGCAGCGTGAGGTGCTCTTCCTGCTGCCGTAGCGTAGCTGTCCCTGAGCTAGCCTACCTCCCCAGTAGCTGCTAAGGGGTCTCATACACGATAACAGTTGCCTGCATGGCAGCCTCCACTCCGTGTGCTGCACATGCTGCCAAGCCTGTTTCAGGGCCAGGTGGTGTGCGGTTCTTGCTTTTATATATAGCTACCAGGGCAGCCACCACCGCTGCATCTGTCGCTTGACTTGCTCTGCATGCTGCTGTGCTGACACCAGCTGACCCTCAATTGCTGGCTTCTCCAGCTCAACACAACCCAGGTCCTTCTGCAGACGTTGTAGTCCTTGATTCTCATCTCTACTCTGCCCCCGCAGCAGAACGCTTCACATCTCAGGCTAACTACTGCTGCCCTGTGAGAGGTGGCTTCCTACTCCCCTGCCAGCTGGTGCTCTAGCACCTCCAGCAGCATCCGTGAGTTTAGCCTGGGCACGGACTGCCAGCTGATCGACTGCCAACTGTAGCGTGCTGATAGCTAGCATAGGCTAGAGACTGCACGCGGGCATCACCATCATGAAGTCACCATCTTTGGGACCGTAATACAGTACGAGCTACGTAAGGCTAAATGGCTCGGCAACATCCGCCCATAATGACTGGCAATTGAAGTGTTCAGCTCTCTTGTGTCCTGTGATGGGGCCTAAGCAACGGGCGCCAGCGCGCAGTTAGTCATCCAACCCCTGCAAACACTCCCTTGCAGTGCTTTGACTGCCAGCCAGTCCAGCCTGTTCTGCTGGTACCGGACGATGTGGAGTGGAAGGCCTAGAAGCTAGGTTGATTGTCCCTGTGCTGTTGGGATGCACCCATCTCTTAGCTAGCAAAACCTGCCAGTGATCACCCTCGGCCATGGCGATGATGCAGGTGACTTGGGGCTTTGGTGACGAGCAGCACAGCAGCCTCCTGCTCCTGCTGAGCCTACAGCAGTTCAAACTAGAGGTGTTGCTCAGCCTGCTGGTGGCCGGTGCCCGTGGTGGTTGACGATTGCAAAGTGACAGCCAACCGTAATCGTCGCCATGGATGCCTGGCCAGTTCAGCACAGGGCTGCTTGCAGCTGCTGGGTCTCCACACCTGTAAGCTACAGCCACACCCAAATGCCAAGAACCCCTAAGAGCCAGCCCTGCAGCAGCCAGCCGCGGTAGGCCTCGGGCAAAAAGTCAGGACAGGCGCAGCTGCCCTACTTAAACCTGCAGGGCCGTGCGCCCCCACCATGTTTGTAGCTAAGGCCGCCTTGGTAAGATGACTAAGCTGACCCAAGAGCACAACTCGTTCTGATTCACGAGCTCTCCTCCAGGGCCAGGGATACCTCAACCCAAAGTAAAAGTTTTGTGATCAAGTGAAAGCTGTGGCTAGGGGCATGTAGGCTAGTGACGTGGTGCTTTCTTGTGATATCGATGAATGGGGACGTTCGGTGAGGGCACTGGATCGTCCGGTGCATGTGTGTATTGCCACGCAAGTAACGCTGCATTTGCAAGTGATTGAATAAATGGGGTCCACTTGAAAGTGACAATCCATACTGGGTTTCTAGGACCTATGCTTTCATCCAACTTGGAAGCTTGCCTGAGGTAGGTCAGGTGACTTTTACTGTCCTGACATGAGGCAGTGCATAAGTCTTCGAAGTGGTGGTGACCCTGATGACCCCAACAATAGGCAAGTCCATTGTGACAACTCTCAAACAAACAAGCAACAACAGATTCAGGACTGCTTTTTCAGCTAGTCCCAGCAGCTTTCTCTCAAATACACTCGTATCTACAAAAAGACAACAGGCCAACAGTACAGAGTTGGCAGTGCTGCAGTCAGTACCTCGGACACTGTGCCCCGCCTGGGGCAGTCATATGTCCAGCATAGGAGAGGAAGGTTTGCTGGCACAATGGGCTGTTAAGTCAGCCTTAACATAGTGTTTTCCCAGCATGGACTTATTAAATACGCTCTTTACTATGTGCAAGATGCCCTACTGGGGCAACACGCTTGAAGTGGAGCGGGAGGACTTGCTGGGGGAGGAGCTCATCACTTCCTTTCGGGAGGTAGGCCGTGAGGTGGTCACTGCAAACGAGGCCCATGATAGAGTCTGTTGATTGAATATCCAGCCAGAGTGCATGGAGCCAGCAAGCTAGTTTAGAAGCGGTGGGCAGCAGTGTGCACTGTACAAGATACCAGACATCTGGTGCCTGTAACGGCACAAAAAAAGGCGTCAACTCACCAGTGGCAGTTGCATCAGGGTTGACAGGGTAGACAGGGTTGGACACAGAGTCCACCCTGCCAGCCGCGTTGGCGGAGCGCCGCCTCTTCCAGTAGAACACGCCGCCTGCAATCAGTGCGAGGCCGACCACGCCGCCCACCACGCCGCCAACAATAGCGCCCACGTTGGTGCTGCTGCCGCCGTCGGTGGAGGTGCTGCTAGTGTCGCTGGAGGGGGCGGGGGCGGAGGTTGTGGGGGCGGTGGTGTTGGAAGAGGGCTGGCTGCCGGTGGTGGGAGTGGCGGTGCCCTGAACAGTGGCCTGCACGTCATGCCAACAAGGGAGTGAGCTACAGTTGGAGCCTGGTCACTGTCGTGGGGACAGGGGGGGGGGGCAGCAATAGTCCAGTCCAGTACACTGTCCAGTGATAGCGAGCCGCTCTGCCAAACCATTCAGCAGCTTGACAGGGTTGCCACCTTTGGCTCTTACCTGGACGGTGGAGGGGTTGACGCTGAAGCCCAGAGGGGACAGTATGTTGGCCAGGGTGGTTCCGTTGCTGAGGTTCTTGGCCACGGCATCGGGGTTGGAGGTGACCACGTTCAGCACCACATGCACCGACTCGCCAGTCTGCGGTACAGAAGAGGCAAGCCTGGCACACGCTGAGCCTCTGGACCCTTCTCAGTCTGACAAGTACAACCCGTGCTGGTAGTGCTTGGTGCCTTAGGTGTCAGGTCTCCAAAACCATGCAGAGTGGCCGTGTATTCAGATTGTCTCAACCTACACAGACAATCGAAGCTGAGGGCCCACAAGACGGCAGTTTCATCCCAAACCCAGCCTGAAATAGCCCACCTGCTGCAGGCTGCGGCGCCGGCGGTTGTTGGCAGTGACTGACTGGACGGTGCAGGTGGCACTCATGTCGCCGGTCATACCCACAATGGCACCGCAAAGGGCAGCCTGGACGCTGCGGAACTGGTCTGGGGTCATGTCTGCATGCCAGGCAGAGAGAAGGGGCCAGGCATGCGGGTGAGATACTGTAGAATCCAAGCCTGGCCTACTGGGGGGCAGAGCAAGGGAGGCACACAGCAAAACACCTCTTGGGCGGCACAACAGTGTCCCTCTTCTGTTCCCGGACAAACCGGCTGGAGGCACTGTCTTTCCAGGATCACTGACAAGCGGGTAGGGTAGGCACTCACTGTTAATGTCCAGGGCCACGGTCACTGGGACCTGTGTGGTGACTGGTACAGTCACACCGCTGTCAGGGGATCCAGCTGCCTCGCCGCTGCCAGTGCTGCCACCGGTGGTGGTACCAGACCCAGCGGTGCCAGTGCCACTGCCGGTACCGGTGGTGGGATCGCTGGTGCCGGAGCCGGTGGCAGGTGCGGCGGGGGCAGGGGCCGGGGTGGGGAAGGTGACCTGGGGGTAGACGTCGCAGAGGGACATGTTGCCGGGGTAGGAGATGGTGAAGGAGTCGCCGGTGAGGTTGCAGGGCACGGTGGTCTTCATGTTCATAGGCACAGCCACATCCTGCAGGCAGGCATGCAAGGGGCAGCGGGGCTGTAACCCACAGTGGATTGGCAAATGAGATACCCTGAGTTTAGACAGGCCAGCCAACAGCATATCAGCTTCTTTGTGTGAGGGGCAGCCGAGGTCAAGGGAAAGCAAAAGCTGGCGGGGTTCAAGCCGCTGGATGCAGCGAGAAGTGGAAGGCGTGCCCCGGCCCTGTCACCTGGGCGCACACGGTCCTGGCACTGCCGGTGCCGACGCTGACGGTCACGTTGGCAGCAGCCCCCAGCAACAGCTGGATGCCGGTGAAGTTTCCAGCCTGGGGCTGCACGAGGTGAGGCAAGACACACGCATTCAGCAGTACGGCATGGTTGAGCAAGTGCTGTGCCTGCCTTTCAAAACTATGTGACAGCAAAAGGGACGGTTCTACACACCCACTGAGCGGCGCACACTGTGCTTATATCCGCAGCCCTTATAATGCCACACAGACCTGCAGGCCAAGCCTCCCAGCACTGCATGGACATCGTAGAAGCCTATGGAAAGCGGCAGCTTCCCTCCAGGCTCCCCCGCCCGGGATCTAATCCAGTCCGTGATTCAACCACAGGTTACTCACCAGGCTCAGGTCAAAGGTGGATGGCTGGCCCTGAAGGGTCTGGGCGAAGGCGCAGGTGTTGCAGTCGCCGTCAAGCGCGCGCAGGGCCTGGGCATAGCTGGCGGAGGAGCCGTCGGGGCTGGACAGGGTGGTGCCCATGAAGGACACCAGGTCGTGGCCTGCACGGGTAGCGCAGGCTCGCTTGCTCATTCAGACAGCGGGCTGCAGCTGGTGTAGCAACTAGCTACCTGCAGGTATGCTGTGCAAGATGTCAAGCATCGGCGCCACTCTTCCCAAGACAGGCGGCTCACTCGTGCAGTGTTGTCTAGCAGTCACGCACACATGCCTACGACCACTTTCTGGAGAGTGCAGGGTTAGTCGTGGGCCAGGAATCCTCAGCATAGTGGCGCCCCGCCAAACTCACCGCACTGTGCAGGGCCGGCAGCAGTGGTGCCCTGGGGCACAGGTGTGGGGGAAGCGCCGGCGCTGGGGGTGGAGGAAGCATCAGCGGGGCAGAAGTAAGTCTTTGCCACGAAGTCAAAGTCCTTCTGGACGGTGCAGGAGCCGCTGGCGTCGCGGCAGAAGCCGCCGGCGTTGATGTTCTCGTTGAGGCAGTCGCACTTGCACGCCTGGGGGTTGAAGGCGCCCTGCAAGGAGGCTACCAACAAGGGGAAATGTCAGGGTGGGACAGTTGCAGGGACAAGCGACGGCAAGTGCTCTTGTGGAGGTGGGAAGAACCCGCATTTGTGGAGGTGTGGGGCAGTGTGCGAAAGGCAGCCTAACGGCTATGGGGTGCCCTGGTCATGCTGGGCCATTGAACCTAAGCAACTCTTCTTGGACAAGGCTATCTAAGGACAGAATGGAGAGAACACCGAGCTGCCAGACCCTATCTCTTGCAGTGCAGAGGCACACTTGTGCTGTAAGAACTCACGCTGCCGCAGCCGCCCTCGGGCATGAGGCACTCGGTGGGGGACTGGTCGTTGCAGGGGTGGCTGTACTGGGAGGCCTTGACAGGGTCCTTGATCCAGTCAATGACCTGCACAAGTGGGCGGTCTGATGCACACTAGGACGTCCTGCAACCCTGGTTGTTTGTCCAAGGGCAGGCACTGTGTGCACTACTCGCCGGACGACGCGTCGCCAGGCAAATAGTGACCATGCGAGGGTGGCTGTGCTGGCTGTCAACACGGACACACCTAGGGTTTCAGGCAGGAGACACCCTGTTTCGGTCACACAGTACCGCTGGTGTACAGAATCTGCGCATGGACAAGAGAAATCTGATTCCCCCTAGCCCCCAGGGAGGCTGGCTGCCCACCTGGGTGATGGTGGCCAGGTACACGTTGTCATGGGACATGGCGTAGTCGATGAAGGCGTTGATCTGGCCAGAGTGCTCCGGCTCGGCAATCAGCCAGGCAGCGTGGATGAAGATGCCCACAGGCGCACGGTTGCCTGCAGCAACCAGAAGAGGCAGTGTCTGCGTTGCCTACCCCCCAAACATGGGACTTACACCATGCAGCATGCAGGAAAATATGCCCACAATCTACCTGCAAGCCAGCAGCCTGGTGAGGTTTGTCAAGCTGCCGTCTATGAGGGAAGCCGATGGTGCTCCCCAGTACCCAAGAGGTCCATAGTCCTCACCATTGTAGCGCCTGTCGAACTCGCGGACGAAGATGTCGGTCATGTTGCCCTGGGGGTCCATGCCGCCAATGACGGTGCCGTCAGCCGCCTGGCTCTGGTACAGCGGGAACTCCCAGAGCCCGGGCCAGCGCTCCGAGCTATCACAGGTGCCGGTTGAAATAGTGCAGTCCTGCGGCAGCAGCGGATCTTCGATATTATATCAAGCCTGGCTTGGTAATGACAGAAGCCTGACAGGCGGGCTGGGGCTGTCACAGGTGACAGTAGAGAAAGTGCAAAGGCCTGCAGGTGGGAGCAGAGCATACACACAGGTGCAGCTTGGACACCAAATCCTGCGGGACTCCAAAGGTACAGATAGCACTTGACAGCTCGCCTGGGCAACGCCGCAGTCAAAGGTGTAGGGCCAGAGGATCTCGTTGGCAGCGGGGGAGTTGGCGTTCTTGGCGTTGAAGTTCTCGGAAATGGAAGAGTCATACCTGGGCAGCACAAACACACCCCAGGCTCAATTGTGCACTTCCACCGAGGTGGAGGCGATGCAAGTCATAGTACAGCCAGATGTGTTGGGGGTCTGATGTAGTTTTGAAGGTCAGGCGGCAGAGCCCTCAGCAGCAGCTCTCCAGCACTGGACAGATAACTGGCACTCAACCCACTGCCTGGGACCCAGTTGCGCTACGGCCCTGCACTCCCACAAACTCACAAGAATCCGTTCTCGTAGAGGATCTGGCGCTGCTCAGGCGTGAACAGGAGGTAGGGGGCGCGGAAGCCCACCACATCCTCCAGGGGGATGCCGCAGGTCTGCACAAGAGGGGAAGGAAGTGCAACGGCATGAGCTGGCACCTGTGGCACATACCAAAGGACTTTGGAAAGTCCAGTGCGGCCTCCAAGGGACGACAGGCGCCCAGGAAAGGAACCAGACCCTTCTCAGTGTGTTGTGGTCGCCGGTGGTGTAGGCACCGAGCTTGCAAAGGATTGGTGGTTGGTCAAAGGGGAAACACACAACTCGAAATGAACAAACGAGCGGAAGGACAGTGGAAAAAGCAAGGAGAGCGGACCTACAGCTGGCCATTAGCCTCACAAATACCTCAATGGGTCAAGAAGTAGCTGCCCTGGTGGCTGGCAAGGCACACCTGGTTCAGCCAGAGGCGCTGGCCCACAATTTCGGTGGCGTTGGGATTAGCAGGGTGGGTGATTGTGTGGGAGGCAATCTCGTCGCCACGCTCGTACATCTTCTGGACCATGGAGCAGTCGGTGAAGTTCTGGCTCACAAACCACCTGCAGCACCAGTGTGCAGTGATGAGAGATTTCATGCTGTGGGTTGAGTGCCTACCAATAGGCAAGGCGCCAACGGTGTTGCTGTGTTACTTTGCCTGGAGTTGCTGCAGGTGGTGTCAGTCAGCCGACGCTGAAAAGCCATACTGCACGGTACCCAGGGCCTATGTTGCCTGAGTAGCAACACGGCAGCCGTAGCACAACCACGCCAGCTTACGTTGCGGGCATTTTGCAGCCGTTGGCGTTGGTGTGGCGCTCGGTGATGTTGAGGATGACAGGGCTGGTGACCACGGTGACGGCGTCATCGTTAGTCAACACGATGAACTGGGGTGTGTCCGCAGGGGCAAGGCCACCGGGGATGTTCCAAGAGGCGGCATGGCAGTTGGGCTCGCTGTCACAGTTGGCAGGGCACTCTGCATTGCGGCAGCCATAACGCGACGGCGCTGCTTTTAGTGCCAGGGAGAGTGCCCTACATACTGAGCTTTGGGTGAGCAAAATAAAGCAGGGTAGGCCCGGCTTTACAGTGAGCACTTGAGATAGAACAGTGCCAAAGATGGTGTCAAGCCAAGCAGGAGTTCTGGTTAAGACAGTGTGCTTGGAAAGGGGCCTACCCACCATATGCTGCGGCTGCCTGGAGCAGCAGGGCTGCCACCAGCAGGTTAGCAACCGCTCGGACCTTCATGGCTTGCGTTCCGCCGATTAACCTGCACTGAGACATCACCTTTTTACTAGTAGGTTTGGATTGAGGCTCCAAGGTGTTTTGGACTCTTATTCTTCACTTCGGGGAGAGGTCGGCCCCACAACCGACACCATGGCATGACAGACAGCTAACCAGCTAGACCTCAAACTCCGCACCAGGGCAATTGATCAAGGTGACTAAGTATCAGACGGTGGGGACGCCCGCACCTACAGTTGCCGTGCAGTAGTCCAATGCTGCCAACTGTCTAGTCCAACTTTTCAAGACACCACCCCAGCAGGTGTGTCTGCCAAACAGGACCCAGTGCAACGTGAAGAGTGAATTGGGCTATTATAGCGGCCTGGCTGTTTTATGCACGGCCTGACGTACGACCACCAACTGTCATTAGTCATGATTACGCAGCACGATCCGCAACCCTCCCCCTTGCTGATGCTGGCCAAGGAGGGTCCTCTCACCCAATCTAGACTGGCGCAGCTGAAACCCTACCGCTGCTAACACCCAACCACAGGCGGGGTGAGTGGTAAGGTTGACGGACGATTAGGGTGGGCTGCAACATGAATGCAGTGTTTGAGACAAGCACCCCCTACACCGCGTCCTTGCCCACCATATATCTCCTCCACCTTGCTGGAGGGAGATAAATGGTGGGTGTGGGCCTTTTTCCAGTTTTGGACCAAGAACAGCTAGCCTGATCCAGAGACCACTAGCTCCAGCCACTGCTGGCAGGCCCAGGGAGTCCTGGCGGCGCGGCAGCATACATAACTATTACATACTCGGTCGTAATTGAAAGACCAGATCATGAAAACATTCACGCACACAACCCAGGCAAAGCTAGCCATGCTGGAGCATAAACTGCCACTCCTCTGCCTGAGGGTCCAACGCCAGCAGCACATACACCCACTGAGCCACCAAGTCACTCTCGCCTCGCCTCTGGTGGGCCTCGATCACCGTGCGCACCAGCGCTTGCCACACTGCGAGAGCCTCAATCTCAAGACCTTCTGAAGGTGTGCTCTGCAAGGCAGGGGATGGCTGGGTCTTAGCATTAGACGACGGCCTTTGCAGAGGGCATCGGACTGGCAAGCAGCCAAGTTGATGGCAGGGGGTTTGAAGTCCAACTACAGGCGAGGAACTATTTACAAACACCAACATGACCCACAGCAGCGATGCCGGCACCTGCTTTACGTGTATATCAGGCAAGGCACGATTCACAGGCGTCACCGGCACACGTCTTCTGGTACGGCCTGTGCGCACCTTTACCAGGCCCGGGTATGTCTCTGCTGCCTGCCGGGGACTTAGCAGCTGCCCAGTGGCTGCATCCAGATAATAATAATAATACTGCCCTGTCACAGGCCCTGCTGCCAAGCTGCCTTGCTTGTCAACTGATGTCACACTCTGGCTGCTCGGATCTTTCACACCATCACTGCCCTCTACTCTCAGCAGCCACGGGAGCTGTAAGGGCGGCAAGGCCCCCTGCCCTTGCAAGGTACCTGATACCTTGGCTGAAAGCTCGGCTGGCAGCTGCTCCAGTGCTTGCGCTGCTGCCTGAGAAGCCAGGTTCCCAACGCCCAAGGGCGCAACACTACTGTCCCTCATGCGGCTGCCGCTGCTGGCACTTGCTGAGGATGAAGACGATCCCTCAGATGGCAGTGGGTGCTGTGACACGGCAGGGACAGGCGTCAGCGCCAGGCCTGCCCTCCGCCCTACCGCTGCGGTCAGCACAGCGAGGGCCAGCGGGGCGCCCCTGCGGCGTGCCAGCACCGCTGGCAGCATCAGCGGATCCAGCCCCTCGTAGACCCACTCAAAGGGACGGTGGCAGAATCTATGGCGGCTGTAGAGCACCTGCACGCAGTGACAACAGTGGACAAAAACATGGCCTGCTAGCTCGCGTCACCTGCGTAACGCTGCTGGCTTTAAAGGCTCGTGGGGCATGGTGAATACCCTACAGCCATGTTGCAGGCAGCGGGCAGCTGCTACTGGGCTGGTAAGAGCAGAATTGGGTGAACCCAGACGGTGCCCATGGTGGCCGTCCAGAGAATGCACACCTTTGTAAGTCAAGCGCATAGCAAGCACCATACGCTCACCCCCGCCATACCTCGCTCAGTGCTGCTGCCTTCAGCAAGACCTCTTGGCTGCTAGCCACCGGCTGGGCTGCTGCAGCTGCTCTAGCAGCAGGTAGCAGTCCCGAGCTAGCACCTGTGGTGAGTAGCTGATGGTGCCTCTGCAGCACCTCGGCTGCTAAGCTGTCCAGAGATATAGGCGCATGCCTGCTGGCTAGGCCTTCGTCTTCGTCATAGATACCACCAGTGGAAGGCTGAGATACATTTCTCCCCTCGTCATCACTCAAAGGCAGGCCTCCCGAGAAGAGCTCGTCCAAGCGAGCAGACTGTGCCACAAGCAGCTCCATGCCCCTCTCCGCTGCTAAAGCCACAGCAGCAGCAGGACTGTCGGCAGGGTCCGCTCCAGAGGCCTGCCTAGCTATCAACTCGTCCCATTCTGCCAGCACCTGGACACAGAGGGCTGCATCAAGTCAATACATGGGATACATGTACCCATGTTTGGACTTCAGTGCCCTTCTGGCACTATATTTCTTCCCTTTGATTGACACTCCGATGGTTGCCAGCACAGGGTAGGAAATACTAATGTCTCCCTCCTCCCACTTAGGCGGGAGGTTATTGTGACTGTTGCTTACCTCGCGAGTCTCATCTTCAGAGGACGCAAGCGTCTGCAATTGTGCCTGCAAGGCTGACAATAGTCGTAGCCCACCTGCATCTTAGAAGCCAACTCAGGCACGCCCAACCATCAACCACTGGGCAAACCTGACATGTGCACATGTCGCCCCTGGCTACTAACTTTGAAGACTCAAGTCCTGCGGCTGCCTAAAGAGGCGTCTGATCTCATTGATGGGCTTGCCAGGGTTCACAGTAATGGTGCTGCCCACGACTCCCGTCAAAGGAATGTGATCGTGACGAAACCTGCGAAGCAAGCGGAGGAACGAGGCATAGAGCACCTTCTCTGGTCGTGGCATTCCTGCAAGAGTCAGAGAGCGTTCGGCGGGCTGCGCTGGGCGTTCCCAGACTTCAGAGAGATGGTCGTGCAGTACAGTACCTCACTAAACTCGCCGCCTGGAGTATCCCGCCATGGCCAGGCCCAAGGAAGGCCCAGGCGCAGGAGTATCCCTCTTTCCCGGCTGGGTTGCACTAGTGGTTCCGGTCTAAGCAGCAATCATGGCTGACCAGGTGCGGCAGTGGATGGCGTCACGGCGCCAGTGCGTGCCTTTTACGTTTTGCGCTGTATTGCATTGCTAGTGTCCTCTAAAGCCACCATGTTGCTCTTTTCCATGTCCTGGCTGTGCCGGTGTGCAGACCGAGAGGGCCTTTCAGCGTCAGCTCGGCGTGTCCCGCGGGTGAGAGAGCAGGAGCAGCAGCTTGAAGTATGACTGTGTGGTGCAGCTATGCAGCGCTGTAGCAGCTGCGCATGCCCGCATAGCGGTAGCAGGGCCTAGACAGGACTTAGCAACTTGGCAACTGTAGAAGGCGGCACGGAGTGGAGAGAAGAAGGTACTGTGGGCGTACCATCGAGGTGGAGGTCCTCACGTGGACCACCCCCTTGTTGGTGCAGGTACCAGAAGGTTGGCAAGAAGAAGGTCCCCGGCAAGGGTGGCGAGCGGTGGTACAAGAACATTGGCCTGGGCTTCAAGACCCCCAAGGAGGCCATTGAGGGTGAGCAGCAGCAGGACTTGGGTTGTGTAGTAGTTGGAGCAAAAGTCGGTGAGGTGGCAGGCGCTTTGGTGGAATTGGGCACGGATGCAGCCAAGACTGGGGACCCTGCGGGGTGCGAGCCACCAAATGGTAATCGGCTTGAGTCAGCCTATAGGCACCATGGGCGGCCTGTCCACCGGCAGTCGGCTCGCAGCAGCAGCAGCAGCAGGTGGCAGTGGTGATAAATGGTGAACTCGCCAGGGCAAGCGATTCACGCAGCTTACTGGTGCGCAAGCACTGGTGTTGGCAGCGGCCGCAAGGCCCCAGCGTCTGTGGGTGTATACGGCGCGGCGGGCAGCAGCTGGCCGGGCAGGAGATTGATGTGGAGGGCCGGTGTACCCTGAAGGCTTGCAGCGGATATAGAAGCAAGGAGCTCTAGCGTGGCAGGAGCGGTGCATAGATGAACTGCATGAACGGGCTTCGTAATGGCAGGCACGGGCCTGCGGACCCCTAAGCAGCGCAATTCAGTGGCAGTGGCGTGGCGTGGGGAGGCATGCATAGGCGTAGCGAGGGCGACTGACAGCCGTCATGCAGCGGAAAGCGAGCACGAGCTAGCCAGGGCTGCACCCTGGAAAGTACATCAGGTCCCAGGTGTATAGGTTTCTAGCTTGAGCCACAGTGGCACAGGAGGCATTCTTCCTTGGCAATGTTGCATTGAAGGGTGTGCTGGCCTTGCCAGGTAGTGGCTGTCCGCCTTAAAGACTGCACCTGCCAACGTGCGCTCATGGTGTGTCTGGCGAGGTCAGCAGCTCTGGCTAGACGAGGGAGGGGTGTTTGTGTTGCGAACAGGTGGCAGCTCAGGTACAGGTTGTCACCTGCTTGGCACCCACTCGCGCCACCCTGGGGGGGAGGGGGGGGGGGGGGGGGGGGGGGTCGGGGGGGCGCTCGTGTTTGTGGATGCAACGCATGTATATGGTTTGTGACCCTATTGGGTCTCTGCGAGCCGCGACATGCAGGCTGCTTGGACCGGTGATAGCCAGCTGCACGCTGCTTGGTGGACAGGCGGTTGTGATGTGTCCTTGCGACACCCGATGGGTGGCACTGGGGACTCGCATGCTGGCTCATTTACTTGCAGGCATCGGTGTGGATTGTTGAAAGGGCTGGCGGCTTCAAGGGGCCCATTCAGACCCGTCCGCAGGTTGGGAAAGATTCTTACGCTGCCCTCACGCCCCGTGCCCGCGGCGCTTGCAGGCAACTACATTGACCACAAGTGCCCCTTCACCGGCAACGTGTCCATCCGCGGCCGCATCCTTGCTGGCAAGGTCAAGTCCACCAAGATGAACCGCACCATTGTCATGCGCCGCGACTACCTGCACTACATCAAGAAGTACCAGCGGTGCGTTGTGGGGGGCGGCCGGCCCTTGCATGCCGCACACGCCCTGGCCGTGGTCTACTTGTCACCTGGGATGGGTGGTGCCCAGGAGTCGTGGTTGAGTGTTTCACTGGCAGAGGCGGAGGCGGGCCGCCCTTGGTGCTTTGGTGCTCATGTGTTGCAGGGCTGGGTGGTGGCTGCCACGGTGGGGAAGCGCGGCTGTGGGACGACTGCTTGTGAGTCCCGGCTGACCTGGCTGCGTGGCTTCATATAAATGTCTTTGGTGGTATTTTGCATATCAAAACCTTGGGGCTTGGGCATGTCGTGCTTTTGTATGGTCTGTCCTGCTGCTGAGGTGGAGCTGCTGTGCTCTGCTTGTGCTGCCGCAGATATGAGAAGCGCCACACCAACATCTCCGCCCACATCAGCCCCTGCTTCCGCTGCTCTGAGGGCGACACCGTCATCATTGGCCAGTGCAGGTAGGCTTGTCGGTGCCTGCTGCAGGCTTCTGTCAGCCCGAGCTGCTGCGCCTTGTTAGCTATGCAGTATCATGCAACATGATATCCTTGTGTGCAGTGGGCGGTTGGAAGCATGTTGCTGCAGCACACTCGTGTCCCCATTAGGATGCCTGTCGAAGCAGTTCGCCCCCTTGGATCTGTGCTCGCACAGCTGCAACACAGGCCAATGTTGCATGCACGAGCGCGGCCTGGCCATTGGGGATGAGGTTGAATCTTGCCCTGCTTTCTTCCCTGCCACTGCAGGCCTCTGTCCAAGACTGTGCGCTTCAATGTGCTGCGCGTGATCCCCGCCGGCTCAGCAGGCAACAAGAAGGGCTTCTCCGGCTTCTGAAGCCGCAGCCGACACTGCAAGATTACTAGCAGCGGTGTTCCGAGCTAGCTGCGAGTTGGCTCGCTGGGAGCAGCGGCCGTAGCAGCGGGACATCAATTGCGGGCATGGAAACGGTGGCAGCCATGGCCTGGACGGGTTGATGGCGGATGCTGGGTGTAGAAGCTGAAAAGCGGGAATCTGTAACGTCCTCTCTAGCTGACTGACCAGCATGAACAAGGGAACGCATGTGGAGAAAATCGCGAGGGGGCGGGATGGATCTAGCAGCCTCTTGTCCAGACAGCTATCCAGTGAGACGAGGGGCTTCAGCACCCTGCAAGCACTGCCCGCTCCCCAGGCATGCTTGCTCAGCAGCACATGACAGAGCTAGGCAGTGATTGGGCGAGCCACGAGTCCAGCAGTTCACTAGATGAAGTAAGTGAGGGAGTTACATGTATTCCGGCCCCCCGCCTTGTCCTCTACATCCTGCTGATCTGTTTCATACTGAGCAGAAACACAGGCAGGAGCACTTCCCGTCTCTGCAAGAGCTATACATTCAAGCA
Source organism: Parachlorella kessleri (assembly GCA_001598975.1). NCBI lineage: Eukaryota > Viridiplantae > Chlorophyta > Trebouxiophyceae > Chlorellales > Chlorellaceae > Parachlorella > Parachlorella kessleri. Next base: position 46,803 of record BBXU01002660.1, read on the forward strand.
TCTCATTTCACAAACTAGGCTCCTAAGTGACAGGGCAAAACCACTGGGAGCAGGGCAGATAGCGCTTAGGCATTAGCTGGTCAGCACATTGCAGTGCAAGGAGCAAATAGCCACAGACAATAGGGAGGGTGGCAAACAGAGAACCGCCGATTGTGAGTTCTAAGTGCCGCAAGAGTACCCCGCAGGGGCGAGCTGCCAAGGTAGGCCTGGCAGATGCCGTGGTGGCTGTGGTTCCTGTAGCAGGCTCCCCGCCGGTGAAAGCCCAGGTGGAGGGTGTCTGCTCAGAGAGGCAGCAGTGCCACACATCCATGCATCACTGCTGCGTCTGTGGCAATGCGGCAACGTCTGAGGGAGGGTCACACACCAGACCGAAAGCAACACAGACGCTGCTGTCTCCTCCAGAGTCCTTAAAGGGGATTTGCATGATGTCAACACAATCTTTGGACGCTCGCACTTGCAAGAAGGCACGAGCAGAGGTTCCCGGCTATGCCAACTGGCCCCGGCGGGGCGTCAGCATGCGAGGGCTGCTGCTGTACCCTGTCGCCGGGTCAGCCGCCTTGGCTGCCGCAGCGGCCTGCCTGAGGGACAGCGGTGGTGCCGAGGGAGCGCTCACAGTCGCGACGCTGCGGCCAGCCCGCGCGGGAGGAGAGCTGCTGGCGGCAGGGTGTGCCCTATCCCGCCGCCGGCGGATGATGAGGAACGCCAGCACAGCGGCAAGCACAGCCACGCCGCCGACAACTCCGCCCACTATGGCGCCGGTACTGCTGCTGGATGAGTCGTGGTTGTCCAAGTCCACTGAGCTTGGGGGGGGGCTGGGGGGGGGTGCAGCCGAGCCGTCCATGGCCTGCATGTCAGGCAGCCAAGCAGCGACTGATTACCACAGTCCCCCTCGAAGAGACACTCCACGCAGTGACCAGCCCTGCAGGCTCCCCGGTGTGCAGGCACATGGAACAACCCTGACTGCAAGCACCTCAGCCCACAAAGGCAGTGCTTTGACACAGCCACGGCAACAGTTGCTACCCACCAGCCTCAGCCCCACAGAGGCCACCGCCTGCGCTAACCGGCCGCTGCTAGTGGTCGCTTGCAGCAGCGCGGAGGTAGCCGTGGCATTGGCCACGGCAAAAGAGGTCACCACCACAACACTGTCGCTGGCGGCTTGCAGCCGGCGGGTGGCTGTGGAGGCGGCAGGGGTCACCGAGGATATGCTGACACAGGCTTCCGAGAGATTGGCTAGCTGGGCCATGGCAGTCACCCACCTGCGGGCGTAGCCGGCAGCAAACTCAGCCACTGAGGCTCCGCTTACGGTGGCTGTGACCTGCAGAGAGGGGCACGCGGCAGCCTCGCAACGGTGTGCACAATAATCCATTGTGCATCTATCTTTATGCACCCGTGGATGCTGGTGCGGATCCATGCGGAGCCAGGCTGAGGTCCAGCAAATGTAGCACAGGCAGGGCGCTCACCTTCACAGTGCTGCTTGGGGTGGGAGACGGCAAGGGGGATTGCTGAGGGGCTGGGCTGGGGGAGGCCGTAGGCGGGGGTGGTGACAAGGGAAGCAGAGATGGGGAGAGGATCACCGGTGCCAGAGAGCCAAATAGCGGGGAGGGAGGAGGGGAGGACGGGCTAGATGGAGAAGCCAGCGGGGAGGGGGAGGGCACGTTGCTGCCGGTCGCGATGACGGGTGTGGTGCATGGGGCGCCACCTGCAGCCGCCCGAAACTAGCCACATGGAGGAGAAGCTCAGCTGGACAGGCTGGTGTTAGATGGACCGATGGATAGTCCACAGCAAAGCTGGCTTACCAGCAGTGAAAATATTATTGTTGGTAAGCAGGAAGCCTAGTAAAAGCCACCTTGCCGGTGCAGGCAGCAGCATGACTGCAATTGGAGGCTGTACGGGGCAGAACTTCTAGCGTCTATCTGCAACTTGAGCAAATACTGGGGGGATGGCTCGCTACAATCCAGGCCGCGTGATGGTGGTTGTGTTGCACTGCTTGATTGCCTCTCCCTTCGCCCGGTGCAGATGTGGGGCTAGATAATCACAACCTGAGGATCTTAGATAAAGGTGGTGGAGGGCTCAAGATGGGGAAGCGCAGCGCCGGCGGGGTGGCTGACGTGTCTGTTGCACACGTGTCACTGAAGATGGACCACTGAAGAGTGCTCAAGCCACCTGCTTATCGGAGCAGCTCTCGTCTGTGCACTGCAGTGTGACCTCGGTCTCGGGATTGTCTAGAAAATAGCAGGCCTGACCCTATGCTAGTAAGCCCAGGCAACGACAGATTGCACCCAAGCTGTGCAAGTCACTGGACACGGCTCCTGCGTTTGTACAAACTACTAAGCGCCGCTGCTAACGGGAGTAAGCACAGGTGCATGCATGGCAGGGAGTTCCTATAAGCAGAATCTTGAAAGAACAAATACCGCCGCCCTACTATTAAAAGCTACCAGATACGACTAGCTAAGAAGGGCAGCAACTCTTGAGTGCAAGCTATGTCTGTCCTGTGGCGATAGTAGCCCAATAGTACTGGCATGTTTCAGCCTGGGTCAAAATAGCAGCAGCAAAACAAGCAGCAAGGCGAGAGCTAATCATGCCCAGGGAGGGTGGCAGCTCAAATTGTCACTAGTACTACTTGGCATTGGGAGCTTTGTCGAGAGTATTCCATTTAGGCGTCCACCTGTAGCAGGCAAGAGCAATGATGCTTGCGCGTTACTTCTCCCTCACTGCGCGAAAGTGGCAGCTGGACAACTCACCAACAAACCCCCATCACGTCCCACCTAGTAACCAGTCGACAAGCGTGCAGGCTGACAAGCCGCCTCCTTCTTAAACCTACTGAATGCACACCCAGCCAGCGGCACGCTGCCTGGTACACCAGCATCCGTGCCTGAATATATTTTGCAAACGTTTGCACGAGGTTTGGCCGGCACGCCTCCCATTGTACCCATCCCACGCGCACTTCCCTCCCAAATTTGAACATCCTGTAAACCAGCAAATGGCACTGGTGAGGGGTGCCCTCCCTCCCGCACCTCCAGCTTGGATGCGGTGAGCGTGAGCTTCATGCTGGCCAGCATGTCACCCAGCTCCCCGGTCACCAGCGCCGCCTGCAGCGCCCCTGCCGTCGCCTCCGGCTCCGGCGTCGCGATGCGGGTGCTGACATCGATAGGCTGCTGGGCAGGGGCAGCAGCAGTGGCATCCTGCCGCAGCTTGCGGCTACTCTGCTGGGCAGTAGCTGGCGTTGTTGCCGCGGCAGCAGCAACAGCGGGGGAGACGGCCTCTATGGACACAAAGTCCACGGGCAGGGAGACTAGGTCTGCCATGGCGCCCTCCCAGGTAGCGGCCAGCTCGGTCTCAAAGTCGTCAACCGTGATGCCGGTAATGGTCAGGTCGACCTGCAGGCAGGCCGGCGGGTAGATGGGGACCGAGCCAGGGGAAACAGGGGGCAGGCGCAAGGGGAGAGAGGGCGATGGCAGTGAGAAAAGGCAGGCGGGGGGCAACACACAAGATGGAGCTAGTGTAGTCCAGGCCCAGAGCTTGCTAGACGTAGCAGCGGCAGCTGAACCCTCCTAAGTTTAGTGCTGTCTATAGCGCCCGCCACCACGCTCCACTGCAGCCTTTATATTGCATAAGAAATTCGTTACGGATCCCCTCAAAGCCCGCACAGACAACCCGTCAGTTGCTAGACCACTTACCACCACGCTGGCATTGGGCAACGCCATGGAGGGTGCCGGGGCAGGGGCAGGGACTATGACCACGGGGCTGGGGCTGGGGCTGGGCAGGGGTGGGGGTGAGCTCTTGGGGGAGCGAGGGGGAGGGGGAGGGCTGCGGGGCGGGGAGGGGGGAGAGGGGGGGACAGGAGCCCCCGGGACCACGATGCCGGTGGTGCAGGTAGCGTCCCACTTCTGCAGCAGCAGCAGCCAGGGCAGGGGAAGGGGTTGAGGAGAGAGCAGGCCAAGCAGGCGAGTGCTTGCAAGCGTGGCCTATACGAGGTGCATGCTGCGGCGGCGGCTGAAACATGCCGGGGCACCACAGCACCTAAGAAAGGATCCACGCGGAGCGGCATGAGGCGGCCCTGCAACAGTAGGAGGTACGCGAAGCTGCTTGCTTGCTGGCCGCCGACCCCACGACCACCACCATGATGTTTGCTGCACGGCAGCCTGGGTCACCTGCAGTGTAGCAGGTATACCCTGCACCCCAATCAGCCTTCAGGCACCTGGCAGCCCGCCCACCCACCGGGATCTTGATCTGCTTGCCGGGCTGCAGCAGGTTGGGGTCGGTGAACTCGGGGTTGAGTGCCACCAGGTCCGCGACGGTGCTGCCAAACTTGACGGCGATGGAGGACAGGGAGTCTCCCTCCTTAATGTTGTACAGCCGGCACAGGTTGATGCCCTCGGTGGGGAACTTGGCGGGGTAGCCCTTGCCACAGCTGCCGGGGAAGGGGGGAATCTTGACCTGCACCCGGGGCCCAGGCAGGAGTGAGGGGTGGCAGGCAATGCTTCAAGGTGGCGAGTGGGGTTCCTTAGCGGGCTAGGCTTGTCGTGCTGTTTGGGAGGGGAGGGTCTGGAGCACTAGGGACATCCGAGGCTACACGCGCGTGGATGTGGGCTTGGGAGGGCAGGAGCTTGATGTTCCGATGGGCACACAGTGCACAAACCTTGACAGTGGGGTAGAGGGCAGGTCTGTGGGTGGTGGTGCAGGGGCAGGCTGGCATGATGCCTGTCGCACAGAGCCATCACCAGGTTGCTGGCTGCCAATAGGTCATCCACGATGTTTGGCAACAATGCCAAGCGGTACAAAACCCTCACTCACCCTCATCCCAGGCGCCAGGGTTGAGGTGTTCGCCAGATCCGTGTTGGCTGCCAGCAAGTCGTCCACGGAGACGCCAAAGCCTGCAGCGATGAGGTTAACGTAGTCTCCTCCCTGGACGATGTAGTAGCGGCAGGAGGGCGCCGTGTCGCTGGGGTCAGGGCAGCTGTTCTTGTCCCTGCATACAGGCCATTACCGGGCGACTGTTAGGGAATGAAGGTGGCATGCTAGTCCATGCTGGCTGCAGGCGCTTGTGAAAGCGTGTGTATCAGAGGGCGGATGCCTCTTAAGAAGGGTAGGGTCTCGGATTTAATGCACATTTGGCGAACACGCACTGAGCTGATATCTGCAAGCGCCCACCAGGGTGGGAGGCGCAGCTTGAGGCCAGTTCGCATGGGGGTAGTGTCATCAAGCACATCGGAGTTCAGGTCCTGCAGCCAGGCCAGGTATACCGGGGTAAGAAAACAGGACTTCTTGTGCATCCAACCACCTGCTGGACGTCTTCCGAGCTCGTGCATTTCACAGGCATACTGCTCAGCAAGCAGCTTCCACGTGCCCATGGCTGTCATGCCACATCTCTGTGGCCCGGCGCACCTGCAGGTCATTGATGTATATGCTGAACTTGGTAGCCACGCCGCTGAGAGTGTCGCCTGTCTGCACGGTGTACAGCTTGCACTGGGCGTTGCCGCCTGCAAAGGACAAGTGCTAGAGTCAAGGAGGGGGCCATGATGGGACGCTCGGCCAGCCAGCGCAGGCAGGAGCGGGACATAAGTTGCGCTGCTAGCAGGGACACCCGCCACTGCAGCTGCAAACCCGGGGCCTAACTGCCTTGAAATCCTGGCACGCGCTTGCTCATGATTTTGCAGGTGGACACGCATCTGGAACACACTGAGGAGAAGTCCTGTCCTCATGCAAGCTAAAATGTGCCTCGCAGGCAACTAGAGAAACCATGCAGGACTGGGGCGTGACCAGCCACACCCCACAGCACCACCTCATCACTTGGCGAATGGGGCAGGCCTGGTGCCACATTCCCGTACTCCTTACCTGAGTTGCTAACATACTGGCAGTCTGGGAAGTAGGGCGGCAAGCAGACCTCCTCTCCGGCCTGCAGCACCGTCTGCCCGTCAACGTACCCGCCGGGCAGGCACTGGGCCAGGGCGTCGGTCAGGTCTGTTTGCAGGAGGCCATGGCTCTTGGCGATGCCCCACACAGAGTCGCCTGGCTGGACTTTGTATGTTTGGCACAGGGGCGCTGCAGCAGGGCCGCAACGAAAGGAAGAGAGCATGAGGTTTTGGCCCGCGTTTTCATTTATGTGACCAAAATGCCATGCGTGCACGTGAGAGCCAAGGCAGATAGGAAAAAGGGGAATGTTGGCAAGCAGTTCGCCACAAACGTCCCCGGTAGCGAGCAGGACCGAGATGTTTCTGCTGCTGCTGACTGTGATATGTTCCGCTTGCACCTCACCGACCCCGAAGTGGGTGGATTCTACTACCTAGGCCAATGTGCAGCTAGGGAAAGTGCCAATGCTTGTATGGCGGCTTCCTTGACAGCTACTCACCCTCTTGATAGACAGCCAGCGCCCCCACGAGGGAAGTCAGCAGCAGGAATAGGTCAGCCCTCATCCTTGGTGGCGCGTTAAGAATGGTCTAGCCACGCAGGGGTGGATGAGCTGCCTGCAGGTGCATGTCACTTTGGGGAGTCATCGGCACAGCCGTTACTTTGGCTGCGTCTCGCTGCGGTATCCAGCTTAATCCAGGATCTGAATATGTATATAGTTATACGCTTGTTCTTGAGGAGTGTGGAGGGGTTGCTTGCTGTCTAGCGATGCCAAGCAGTGATCAGCACGAGCTGCACTCCCCACCTGGAGCCCTCTCGTCGTGGTTTTGATATATTAATGATAGAGTGAGATGCGAAACGTCTGAATACCGTTTTTGTGTGTTGGTCAATGCATGCTGCGCACGCAGCATGTTGGGCGCGTCTTGCGCCACGTGCAATAAGCCGGGGCTAGGCATGCGTTACAGGCCTCATGTCCCACTGCAGCACTACATTCTTGCTGCTGCAGGACCCAAAACGCCGTCCTTCAGTGGGCGATCGTATCACGGTTATGACACAAGTCGTGAGAAATGTGACTGCCCATGAACAGAGCAACCACTTACTGCTTTGTCACTGCTGGGACACTCAGGGTGCACGTACTACTGCTAGACATGCAACAAGGTCGCAAAGCATTACTGAATACAGTGTCCGGGCGGTGAGACTGCGTAACAATAGGTGACAGCAGTACGCCAACTTCCAGGTCCTGGCAAGTTGGGCAACCAACGCATTTCGTGACAGCTGAGCCTAGCCTCTCGTCAGAACAGTACTACCAATTTTAGTACCCATTCCAATCACGAGGGCAACACTCAGCTACCGCCGGTGAGTGGCAGCACGAGGGGTTGTAGCGATCGCCGCCTCCCCTTTGGGGACTTGAGTCTGCAGGGTCACCGTCAGGACCGCGATGCTCCCATGGGGAGCACTACCGTCATATTGCACCCGCAGCCCGTCTGTCGCTCGAAGGTCGCTCCCCTTGTTCCTGCGGCGGCGCACAAGGTAGAGCCCCACGGCACCCAACACCAGCTGGCCTCCCAGCCCGCCGCCCAGGGCCCCGCCTAGGATGGCACCCAGGTTCCTGCTGCTGCCATCGCCGCCGCTGCTGCTGGCGGCAGCGGGGGCCGGTGTGGGCGATGCAACAGGCGGCGCAGGGCTCGGTGGCGGAGAGGTTGTAACCTGTAGAACAAACACACCAGGGTCCTAAACAACGCTGGCTCACATACCCATGCGGACGGGGCAGGGCAGGCCAACATGCTGACAATGCCTTGCAACCATATTCTCCCGGCCATAGTCACCGTGGATGTGACGGGTACCTATCTTCTGGACTTGCCTGTTCGGCCGTGGTGTTGGCGCTGACTAGGCTGAGCCCCAGGGCCGCCAGCGTGGAGCTGAGGCCCAGCTGCTGCGCTGTGAACACCACAGCCTGCGTGGCTGTCGCGTTCTGGGTGTGAAGGCGCATGGAGACCTCGGTTTGGGGGGAGGAGGGCGAGGCTTGGAGGCTTGGAGGAGAGACCTGCAGTAAACCGCATGACCATCCCCCATCATATACCACGAGCCCGCTCGCAACACCGAATGGCAATGCAAACTTGGCCTGACAGGCCAGCGTTAGAGGGGCATGCAGGCATGCAAGAAATTTGCAAGGGTAAGTGTCAATAGTCACTGGCAAGCATCACCATCTTCCACCTTGTCACATGTGGTGCAGCCTACCTTTGGCCCAGGAGGCGCCTGGCTGTTACAGAGCGGGCATGGTCCTTGACAGACACGAGTTCCACCTGGGCCGCGGGCAGCTCAGCTATGGCAGCCAGTGCCGCGGTGAACATTGCCTGCTTGCTGCTCACGAAAACAGATTGGTTGCAGCCTGCAAGGGGGGAGCAGGGTGCACCGGTGGTACTAGGGGGGGGGGGCCTGCCAGCATGATCGCTTACCATACAGGGCAGGGTTGGGGTGTGCGCCAGCAGGCGCATCATATGGTGAACAAAGGGGTGGTTCACCGCTCCCCAAGGCGAGGCGTGCCGCTACCACTCATGGTCAAGTATCACTACCAGCTGTAAGTCCACCTGATGGGGGGTGGGCTCACCTGCGAGGATGAGGTCCAGGAGGACGCTCTGCATAGTGGCTGCGGGCGGTGGGGATGCTGTCGGTGGCGCTGGCGCTGGGCTAGGGGAAGCACCTGGGGCGGGCGATACCGCTGGCGCTGGGCTTGGAGAGGCTGGCGCTGGGCTGGGTGATGATACCGGCGCTCGGTTTGGAGAGGCTGGGGCTGGGCTTGGTGACTTGAAGGGGGGCGAGGGGGCACCACCTGTCACAGAAGTGCAGTGCATAGCGGGCTGTGCCTTTGGTGGTACCTAACATTGCGGCAAGCACTTTGGCATTCCCGCCGGCCTGGCATATCGAGTCTCAAAGCTTCAAGAAGCGGGTCGCTGGGCATGATGACGCTCCAGCTGCACAAGGACTCACCCAAGGCACAGCTGGCCGGCCAGGGGGGATGTGGAGGGCGGTCCCTGGCATGAGCGCAGCCCCCACGCTCACAGCGGGGTTGGCTGCCAGCAGGTCAGCCAGCCCCACGCTGTAGCTGGCTGCGATGTAGTACAGGCTGTCGCCAGGTGCTACAGTGTGGTTGCGGCAGGCGGGGCCTGCAAAGAAGCGCTGCACGTCAGCTCAGGCTGCAGGGAGGCGGTGGGAGGCTCCCCTGGCGCTGCGCACATACTGCCCACACGACGGCTACCACCGTCAGAGGATCGGCCGCACTAGACCCGGCGCCACCTTGGACACTTCAACAATATGTAGCAGATGGCAGACATGCCTGAGGGCGGAGGGGAGGCTGCAGGGGCAGGGGAGGCCAAGGCACAAGTGGCGTCCCAGGGTGGCACTCTGCAAGCATTTGCATGAAAAATGCATGCGGTGACCAGGGAGCGCAGCCGGGAGCACAGCCTTGGCGACTGCCACCTGGCGAGCCATGAGGCGCTACAGCAGGTGTGGTCCAACCGGCCAGCTAGCAGCACCCTGCTACCCACCCACCTCAGCACCTGGCCTGCGTAGATGGTGGGGTTAGCAACATCGGGGTTGGCGGCGATGAGTTCATCCACAGTCACTCCCACCAGGGCACTGACGCTCCACAGGGAGTCCGTCTGCTTGACAGTGTATGTCTGGCACGGCTTGGGCGCTGCAGCGCACATCCCCCAGTAGGGGAACCCTTGGTGTACCTACCGGAAAGGCTCATCCTGCCGAGCGCTCCCTCGCCCGCAAGGGAAGCGTCGGCAACAATGTCACATGTGTACTCATGCTGGTCCTCGATGGTTGGCAAACCCGGTTTCCTTATTAAGGTCAAAAACGAAGGGGAGACAAAGGGCCAGCAGCCACACACACCCTCCCCACACACGATGAAGCCGCCGCATGCCAAAAGAGGCCAAGGGGAAGCAGGGATCGAGCCACAGCCGCCCACCCTCATCGGTGAAGTAGACTGCGTTGCAGGTGAGGAAGCCTCCCATCTTGTTCTTATGCACAGGGGCCCGCATGTAGTCCACCAGCTGCCGGCTGGTGACAAACCAGACGTCGGGCAGCGCCAGCGCGTACGCCACAAACTTGCGCAGGGCCCCAGTGTGGCCGGCTGTGTACCAGGGGGCGTGGGTGTAGATGCCCATGGGGGCGCGGTTCCCTGCACAAGGGGCAGGAGCGGGGCAGCAGCAGGGCGTGTGGGTGTGGAGCACGTGCGCCTTAAGGCCACCGCATGCAGGCAGGCCACTCTACAACTGAGCAAGCAAGCCTAGCCAGCCGCGCATGACGTGTACACGACCGGGCCCGAGAGCGCACCCAGGTAGACCCTCTTTAGCTCCTGCATGAGAGCCTACAGTGCAGAGTGCTCCAAGCCCAACTACAAGCGCAGAGCAGGGGTGTAGCTACCATACCCCGGGCACGGCCCACCCTGCCCCACCCACGTAGCACCATGACCCGCGTTACATACCTTAGGAACAGAGAGAGTGACGCGGAAGCTTGGGTAAGCCCCATGGCATACCTTGCATCCAGCCCTGTCAGCACAGATACCCGCTCCCCTATCCTCTGTCTCCCCACCCCCACCACATTTCTTACCCCACCCACCGTGGTACGAAAACAGTAGGTTGGCCACAAACTGCTGGTACAGCGCCACCACGCTGCCCGCTGTGGGATCCATGGTGCTGCAGTCGCTGCTGTCCGCTCCTTGCATGTCAGGCAAGGGGATCTCTCACAGCCCGGGGTAGGCTCACCGGCCAGGCAGAAGGCATGGGGCAGCGTCCAATTGCAATTCTGCATGGTGCCATGTGGTGTGTCGATCTCACCTTCTGGAAGCATGCCGACACTCCGGCACTCTTGCTGGGGAAGCTGGGATGGCGATCCATTATGCTGGGGCATGCATGACCTGGCAGTCTTGGTGCCGAGACTCGGTGATGATGCATGGCAGGGTATCCACCAAGTATCTACCCAGGGACCCACCTGGGGGATACCATAGTCCATGGTATATGGCCACAGCCGGTTGGCAGAGTCTGGGGAGGTATCGAAGGGGAACACTTCCCCGATGGATGAGTCATAGAGGAAGCCATTCTCAAACAGGACCTGGCACACAGAGGGGTCGTGGGCAAGGTATGGGGCGCGGAAGCCTGCAGCAGGGGAGCCAAGTGCTGAAGGACTTGCAGCCTACGAAGATTATCCTGGCAGCCTCTTGAGCTCATCGCAGAAACCACCCGAGGTGCTTGCCGCACCGTCCAGACAAGCGCACTCTACAACCAAGCCGCGGCAGGTAAGTAAGCCGCACTGCACTTAACCAGTGCTTCGGGCCGCCTTATCGAGGGCACATATAGAGGGCACATCGCTCACCCACAGCGTCTTCTTTGGCGATGCCACACTCGCTGACCAGCCAGTCACGCCCAGCGATGATGTCCCAGGCGAGGTTTGCATAGTTGGGGTAGAGGGCAGTGTGAGTCATGGTGTGGGAAGCGATCTCATGGTTGTCTGCATACAGCTCCGCTACCTGCGCAGTGCCTCACAGACAGTGAGCCAACCAGTGCAGGTCAAGAGGATGTTGTGCATGGCATTTTGACCCTGGACCTGTTTAAGTCTTACGTAGGCACCTCCAGCTGCCGACCACGCGAGCCACCTCACCATGTTGCAGTCACTGTCAGACTGTAGTGTATAGAAGGTCGCCGGGATGTTGCATCCGTTGGGCTTGTAGACGTTGTTGGTAATAGCCGAACCACCTTGCTGCTGTAGGCATTGCCGGCGTCATCATGGGTGAGCTGGATAAGCTGGGGTACCTGCAGCAGATTGTCGCCGATATGTGGGAGGTTAGTAGGACCTGAGCACAGCACCAGGGGCAAGGGTAACACTAGCTACAAGTGAGGTAAGGCCACGCTTGCCTCGTTGGCGTCAAGACCACCAGGTGGAGATTTGCTTGCGCAGGCGCAGTTCCCTGTGCAGCTAGTAGGGCATCTGTACTAAGACGGCAGGTGCTGCCGCCAATCCAGCAAGGCAGAGGACTTTTAACAAAAGGGTCCTCATAGCACCTGCCAACCAGGAAGGTGGGCCGCGTCCTACCGCAAGTGTCTAATACGTCTCAGGGGCTGAGTTGGGTGCTGCCAGTCATAGGCCTTACCTTTGCGGGGGTATGGGGTCCACTGATGCTCGCCAAGCTATTTACACATGACTCTATAAGCGATCTTAGAGTGAGTTGTCGCAGCTTGTTAATGAGAAGAAGCGCAGAAACCAGTATGGAGGAACGGGAGGAACAAGCGTTCACCACGGAGGGGTGACTAAAGTGCGCAAGGGCGCCAAGTGCAAGTGTGAAAGAACCGCCAACTGGATAACCCGTGCGAGTTCTTTAGCACCCCGCAGGTTGAATTCCTCAACCTTTCAACTATCAGACCCCTTGCTATGCAACACGAAGCCCCAGTCCTTTGCCATGGTAGTGCAGCCAGTGAAGCAACGAATCGAACAGGACGGGCACAACCCCCACAAGAGGCACCTTCGCCATTGCGGCCCATAGAGCACGATGTGGTTCTATTCCATTGTGCCCCGACCACAATTGGCTAAGTATGGTGGGCAGACTGGGCGTAGCAGTCCCACCACACACTGTGACAGGGCGGTATGGGAAGGAGGAACCAGCGGCTCTCCAGGGTTAAAATCTCTCAGCAGTACAGCAGTGGTGCGCAGGCCGTGTTGCCAGTGCTCGCAGCGGGTGGGCAATTTCAAACATTTTGGCATTGGGCCTGGGAAAGGCGGCCCAGTAAAATAGAGTTGCCAAGGACAATAAGGCTTGCCGCAGCCCGAGGGAACCCGCTCTTGCATGTTTGACCTGGCAAAGGCAGGCTTACTCTTGGAGTTCCCGACCTTGCTTGACAGCAGGTCCTGGAGGGAGGAGACATCGCGCAGGGAGCTGTCTCTGTTCGTGGGCCCATGGCAGGCAGCGTTGTCCCGGCATACAGACACGAAAGAATGCTGCTGCTGCTGCTGCTGCTGCTGCTGCTGCTGCGTAAGATATCATCTGACAAGTTTGTGACGTTCATCCAAGGGTTAGAGAGCCATCATGGACTGCACCTGCCGCAGTGCGCTGCTGTGCAGCCATCTTAGATAGGCTCATTCAGTACGACCAGTGTGGTTGGTTGCTGGGCCCAGCTGGGCTGAAGAAGGCATGCTGATATGCCTGTCTGAGGGGGGTTACATGCTGACATGCGTATGGTTTTGTCCCCAAAGCAGCTCGCAAAGCAGCGCGGGTTACTTTTAAGCCAGGACACGCGAGTGGCAAAATACTGAAGCTGTTGCGATGCATTGAGTAGCTGATAGCTTATAGCGTCAGAGGCAATATAAGCTAAGACATGGGCATCCAGGTCTGGCACTTGCAATGCCATCGCCCAGTGTGTTTGGGCGCTGCTAAGGGCGGCTTCCGGTGCTCTTACAACAGTTCAGAAAGATCGCAACTTATATCTGCTGTCGCAGGGCCTGACCAAGCTGTTGGGCGACAGTGCACCAGGATGCATGAAAGAGCAAAAGTTTGAGAATTACTTTGGCCGCAAGATAGCCGTGGACGCGTCCATGCATATATACTCATTCCTGGTAAGCTGGATAGGTCCTGTGCTACCTTGGTCTCTGGCTCAGGAAGCTTTTAGGAGGCCCACACAATAGCAAAGGGTGTTTAAGCCGGCAGGCCCAACTAGGTGTCACGTTAGCTTACTTGCAGGTGGTGGTGGGCCGTCAAGGAGATCAGCTGCTCACCAGTGAGGCTGGTGAAGTAACAAGGTGTGCTGCTGGGTGCAGTGGCACAACACCTTGTTGTATGCTCCAGTAAACAGCCAGTCCGCTGCCATAGGCAGTATTCAAATTAGTTATCTTCACAGATCAATATGCTGGCCTTTGCATGACTATTCTCTCTACCTTTCTGCAGTCACTTGCAGGGCATGTTCTTCAGAACAGCCAGGATGCTGGAGGCTGGCATGAAGCCAGTGTGAGTTGCTTTCTCTGCTTCAAAACCCAGTGCAGGTTGCATGCGTGCTGCATGTGCTTGCCCTCACCGGCCTCTGGCTGCTCTTGCTCAGCCTTCGTATCAGCCTACACACAGCTTGTGCACGAAGCCTCCCTCCAGGCAGTCTGCAGTTCCTAGCATGCGGATGCGTGCCTTGCTGTGTAGCTTGCCTCATGCCTTTGCTGAGAGCTGAGAGCTAAGAAGCCTGGTCTTGAAGGGACAAGCTGGCCTACTTCCAATGCTAGCCCGGCTGGTGTCATCAACCACCCTGCAGGTTTGTGTTTGAGGGTAAGCCGCCGGAGCGGAAGCGGGAGGAGCTGGCAAAGCGGGCAGGGCGCCGAGAGGGCGCCACCGCTGAGCTGGAGGCTGCCAAGGAGGTCAGTGGGTGCCTCACCCGACATCTCAAGTAGGATATGCTGGATTGGTCTCAAGCAAGGAGCTACGCTGCAGGGATGTGTCCAGCATTCGTTTCCATAATTTGAAGTGTATCCAGGGACTTCTGTTTATAACGCTCCAACAGCGCAGGATTCAACAGCCAAGCAACAAGACCCTGCAGCTTCTTCTGAAGAATTCGAAGCCAGCAGAACTGCCGTCAAGCCAGGGAAGAGGCTCATGTGCCTCCCAGCGCTGCATGGCACTGTGAGCCACACCATCCGTCGTGAACCCACGGATTTCATCCGACCTGCAGGCGGGCAACGAGGAGGATGTTGAGAAGTACAGCAAGCGCACGGTGCGGGTGACGCGGGAGCACAACGAGGAGTGCAAGCGGCTGCTGCGGCTGATGGGGGTGCCAGTCATCGAGGCGCCGTCGGAGGCGGAGGCGCAGTGTGCGTGGCTCAACAGGGAGGGCCTGGTGAGCCAGGCGCCTTGGTTGTGTTGCTGAGGTCAACTGCTGGGAAGTGTTTGCAGTGTACCACCTTGCAGGCGTACAGATGTGCTGCAGAGGCTAAGGACGTGCTGGATGTGGATTACCCAGGCCTGTGCACCTTAATTCTGGGGCTGTCGTGCACGACCCAGAGGTTGAGCACTGTCAAAGAAGACAAGGCCGCTCTCAGGCAAGCTTGCCACACTGCCCTGGCCTTTTGTCACGTTTTACATCAACACACATGTTGCACGCCTGCAGGTGTATGGCATCGCCACAGAGGACATGGATGCGCTGACCTTCGGCACGCCACGGCTCGTACGCCACCTCATGGCACCATCCACGCAGAAGGTGGCTGTGATGGAGTTTGACCATGACAAGGTGACCCCTGGTGGCTGGGCCGCTGGGAGGCCGTCCGACAGGGTGGTATGGTAGCTGCAGTCAGTGGTGCAGGGAGGTGGCGGCGAAGAAGTAGTACCGGAATAACCCTTGGTAGTTTTCAACGTGAGTCTATAGCTGGCTTGGCCTCTGGGGTTGCATACTAGCAATTGTGAGTGGCAGCCGTGTGTTGTGTGTCGAGTGCGCAGCAGGCGGAATGCCATGTTCAAGCTCTGCCTGCCTGCCGAGCCGAGTGTAAGGATTCCCAGATGCCCTGCTTTGAGGCCTTGTCCTGAAGCTTGGGAAAGAGCATCCATGGCCTTGCACCACCAAGGCTGCAGGTAACTGGCAGGGCTCCACCTCTTGTGTGGCTGCCGCTTTGATGTTCGCTTTTGTTGCTGCCTGCAGGCCTTAGAAGAGCTGAACCTAAGCAAGGAGCAGTTTATAGACTTGTGCATCCTCTGCGGCTGTGACTACACCGGCAAGATTGGCGGCATTGGGCCCGTGCGGGCGCTGAGCGTGAGTGGTGGCCTGGGTTGGGACAAATAGACAGGCTGCGCCGGGTGGGGAGGGGAATCAAGCACACCTTTACATATAATCAGTGCAAAGCTCTGACATGCGCGGTGGCACAGGACAGATGGGACACAATCACCAATCTTGTGTCCTCCCTGTTACTCGCCTGAGCCGACTTGCTATGTCGTAGCCCAGCAGTGCCATCCAGTTGCAGTGCACCTTGCAGTTAATTGTCGTCCACTCATGGCTGTGTATGCTGTGCTGTGCAGCTCATACAGAAGCATGGCAGCCTAGAGAAGGTACTGGAGTCCCTAGATCCAGCCAAGTACCAGGTGAGTCGTCTGTTATGGGACTCCCTCCTCAAGGCTGGCAGCCCACCGTTGAGAGGCTGGCGCACCGTTGTTAGTGAGAAAGGCCCAGGCAGCGGAGGCCTGCCTGTGTGTCCTGTTGGACATCAATGTCATTCCAGAGGGGACCCAGCGACCGTAGTTGCTCTTGGTGAATGCAGATCCCGGATCCATACCCCTATGAAGAGGCACGCCAACTCTTCAAGGGTGAGCGCTGGCATGGCAGTAGCAGTGCACACACAAGGCAGGTGTAGAGCAGTGTGGCAGCGCTGAATGGAGCCGGACGGGGCTGAAAGGCTTCTGAAGCAGGCATCTTGGCATATTACATGTGTGTCAGTGAGTCTGAAAAGTAAGCCTTGGTGCTAGCCCTGTTGCGTGTCTGGGACCTGGAGGCTTGCTCGCAGTCATTCGCCGCCTGCCTGCCTGCACTTTGCTTGCAGAGCCGGATGTGCTGAAAGGGGACCAGGTGCCGCCAATGAAGTGGACCGCGCCCGATTCAGGTGGGACTTTAGTGATTTATGTACCGCTGCGGCCCCTGCCTGCCTTGCATGGCCAGGCACCTGGTGCCTCTTGGGGCTTGTTTGGATCTTGCAGCACTCTTGCTCCTAAACCAGTTGCAGATGGCCTAGTCACACCTCTATTTGTAAGCAGTTTGGTGGCTGAGTGATGGCAGCATGGAGGCAGTGATATGGCGGCACATTTGTACCTTCGTTGGTCTGCTTGCAGAGGGGCTCATACAGTTCCTAGTGAATGAAAAGACCTTCAACGAGCAGCGCATCCGCAGCGCAATAGACCGCATCAATGCAGCGAAGGGCAAGAGCAACCAGGGTGAGTACATCACCAGGGCACATCAGGGACCGCCCAGCCTGCTGCACTTCGACATATCAAGTAGTGGTCGCTTGCCATCTTTCCAGTTGGAGAGCAACTTGGACATTCAAGAGTAGGGTTCACCGGGCCTGTATACTACTACTCCAGGGCCAGGTATGCTTCTCGCACCTTTGCTCCAGGGGTGGTGCTTAACGACTGTTACTCACTTCCCTTGCATCACCCTTCAGGGCGCCTGGAGTCGTTCTTTGGGCCGGCCAAGGTGGTGTCATCCACGGTGGGCAAGCGCCCAGCGGCCGCCCCGGCAGCAGGCAAGGGCCCCGCGGCAAAGAAGGGCAAGGCGGGCGGCGTCGGCGGCAAGGCAGGCGCTGGCAGCAAAGCCGGCGCTAAGAAGAAGTGATGTGGGTTAGGGAGCGTGGGTTGAGCAGTGTGTCCAACAGTTGGGTGGTGTGAATGGGTAGAGTTGTGGCCGGTCGCATTTGTGCCTACCACTGGTGACCAGCCTGTTAGGCGTACATCTTGTTGCATTGTGATGTTTACTGTTTCTTGCAGATAGGGTAGGGGGTCGACTATAACTGTAGGTAGCTGCTTAGGTAGAGGTGCGTTTCCTTGATACCCTTTCCACTTTCCTGAAGCCGCAGACATATTGCAGCCTGCTATCTGTCGTTGCATAGCTTGTAGGATCCTGTAAATATCTTTCAAGCATGCGCAGTAGCTTTGTCGGTTGCCACCCCTTCCAGCTTTATCTTCTCAAGCTGCTTCCCGGTCAAGGCGGCTTCTACATCAGCCCACACATGCTCCATGCTGCGGTTGCCATCCACCTGCAGTTGGGCAGATTGGAATCCAGCTACTCACCAGAAAACTCAACAAACAGGCGCCACTGTGCCTGGAGGGCCACCTCCTTGCTCTACAGCCAGTCCGGCCAGTTACAGCCCAGACCAAATTGGGACCGGTAGCGCTGACCACTCCCTTAGGTCTCTTAATAAATCCTTCCTTGGCAAGCTGTTATCACCTAGCTCACCTCAACCAGCATGTCCCTATAGCGGTCGACGACCGCTGCAACGTGCTGGTGGTAGGCCACCAGGCGGGTCCGCACCTTGTCCTCTGTGTCATCACTCCGCTGGACCTACACGAGATGCGGTGC
This sequence comes from Parachlorella kessleri, assembly GCA_001598975.1. Taxonomy (NCBI): domain Eukaryota; kingdom Viridiplantae; phylum Chlorophyta; class Trebouxiophyceae; order Chlorellales; family Chlorellaceae; genus Parachlorella; species Parachlorella kessleri. The sequence goes on from BBXU01002660.1 coordinate 64,736, forward strand.
ATGTGCACACAACTGGCGTCGGAGGTGTGCTTGCCTTTCTTTTGTCGGATGTACGTAGCAGTCCCACAGAAGCATACGTGGCTTGTCCCCAAAGCCAGCTGCTTGCAGGGCGAATATGCCGTGCTCCTCCAGCATGCAAGCAGCAAGTTCATCAGCCGGTTCTGGTTGGGCCGCCATGTCGCCTGCCTGGCTGTCCATTGCCTAGACAAAGTCAATTTAACTCACCAGCCGGCCCAGGATGCCCTCCGGCGGCGGTTTGAAAGCCAAGTGATATATCTCTCCAGTCTCTGGGTCAAGGCGGCGACCAGAGACCCGGTCCACAAGCACCTCGTCAGGCACCTACAGATGTGGGCAGGACGTTCACACCATTATAAGCTTCACACATAACAATGACGGGCTCCGCCCTCTCCTGCTGTGAACAAAGGACCGGCTGGCCCTTCAACCAGTTACTGTGACATACGGTGAAACATGCATGCCTGCTTGTGGGTGCACAGAGAAAGCTGCGCAGGTGGCAGCTGGATGATGAGAGGGGATGCTCGACAGCGGGGTGGAAGGGGTCTTATGTCTGTAGGAGAAAGGTATGGTCCTTAGCACCTGGCTGACCTGGACAACAGGAGAGACACCTGGGTAAATGCCTATCGCTCTCAGCGTCCTCAGCACACACCGTTGCTGTTGGTTTATTAAGATGGTGCTCAGTTTACCTGGACCAGGAGGAAAACATCTGGGTAGATGCCTTGCGTCTCCAGCGCCTCTGCCTGCACGGCGCTGCGGGGGTAGCCGTCCAGCAGCCAACCCTTCTCCAGGGTGTCGGGCTGGGCCAGCCGCTGCTTCACCATGCCCACGACCAGCTCGTCGGGCACCAAGTCACCTATAGAGCTGAGAATGGTTTCGTTTTAAATCTTCTGAATGCTCTCGGTAATGGAAAGTCCTTGGCAAGATGACTAGCTCAGAGTTTGCAATGCCAGGGTGCCAAGACTGTCACTGGGCAAGGACTGCAAAACATTAGTTGCAGGGGTCACTGTCAACATGTTATTTACTTGCAGAAAACTCTTGCCTCACCATTGTCCATAAAGTGCTTGGCAGCCAGGCCAGCCTCTGTTTGGTTGGCCACCTCAGCCCGCAGTAGGTCACCTACCGAGATGTGACACAGCCCAAACTACAGGGGCAAGTACGCCGCAACACTTATATTATGTTTTGCGTCACGACACTGAGTCGAGGCCGATGGCCTACATACTGATCATCCCACCTGCTCTACAATCTTGGCGCACTGAGTGCCCTTCCCAGCTGCCGGCGGGCCTGAGATGATGACCCGCAGCTTGGGCCGTGGCCCTGACTGCAAAGCTCTGTCCCGCCGGAGGCCATCAAAGTACTCCGAGCCAAAGGAGAGGAGGTCTGCCGGCTGCGGCGAGGCAAGCGCAACTGCTGTGAATGAAGCGCCCTTATTATTTATGGGAAATCTTCACAGCGTTCTGACTCACCTGCAACTTTATGGCTGCTTTGGCGAAGTCTTTGAGCAAGTCTGCCAGGCCAGCAGGGACGGCGATGCTTGGCGGCTCATCCCATACCGAGCCCATCCTTTTCAACCTCTTGGGTTAAGGATGGCAACACTATATCGGGCTGAAAGTTTCACTGTTCCGCTTTGTGAAGTGCAAAGCGTGGTAAGCAAGTGTTGACAGTCAAGGCGCGGAGCAGCGCTGGGCTCAGCAGGCGCGCTGGCGGAATTACCAGCCAAAGGAAAACCTTTTCCCCGTTTCCCATGCCCGGTTAGCTGGCCTTGTTGTCCCTAATGGAACACGCCAGAGTTCGATCCTGGAAGGAGCAACTCCTGCACTTTCACATTCTGCATTGTCGCTGGTGCGTCCCGCTGTATGCTGGGTGCACAGTCTCTCTGCTACAATCCCTAAAGCTAGCGCTCTCTCTCAGCTTCAGGGTGGCCTTGGTCTCGGTGGCTCCGGGCCCAGCCTACAGCCCAGCGGCTCCCGTTTCCATTTGTCATTTCCATGGCATGAGTAATGCAGCATGCCATGGTCAGGCAGTACATGTTTGACTAGTTGTGATTCAAGCTTAAGGCATACGGTAAGAGCATGCATTGTAGCGAAAACACGCTCCTTACGACGACGCAGTTACCAGTTCAGTTTAGGCAACTTTCCAGTTCAGTTTAGGCCACCAGTTGCTCGACCCTGCCCAGCTTAGGGCAACTCCTGGTAGGCACAGCTTGCCGCGTATTTGCTGGTGAACTCGAAGACACTTGAGCTGCACCTTGAGCAGCCAGGCAACCAGGCTCAGCGACCGAGTAAGCACTGAGTTTAAGTAAGCCACTGCAGTGCTTGCAACTCGGTCCTGACAACTAGAGGAACCAACCTGCAGGAGCCTTTGTTGCGGCTGTCCCTCCTGCCCTCCCATCCCAGGTTAGCCGAGGCTTCAATTGGTGCTGCGAGTGCTGCGGCGACCACAGGTGACGAGGACAAGATCCAGATGGAGCACTTACCTACCTATTGAAAGCTGATCACTGGTTGCATATTGCTTAAATGGCCTGATATGGGTACCCACCGCATGACGTCTCTGTCATCTACTGACGTCTCACCATGCCTTGCTGCAGGTTTTCACTCGTGGTACTCACGAGCCCTACCGATTCCAAGCTGCAGGTGGCGAAGGGCCTTGGTGTTGCCTGCCCATGTCCTGGCTCAGATAACATGCCGCCTGCCTGTCAAGGTTCACTAATTAGTGGTTGAACGCTTTGTGATTTTGTGATGTAGTCTAGACTTGTCTCCCTCATTGTCAGGGTCAGGTTGACATGCTGTGTCCGCAGGATACTGCTGGCAAGGGAAGAGTATAGCAATGGGTACGCCAACGAGGACGGCGGCTTTGCTGGCGAAGTATGCAGGTAGGCAGGAGCCCAGGTCGCAGGGTGTGGCGCTGCAATGTGGTTGTCTATCAGGTTTTGTATCTCCCGTGCGCGGCTTGGCGGTATGGCTCTGCCGGACAGTCAATAAGGTATAAAACTCTTGGTACTCTGTCCATGATGTAAACCCATGTTGCATATGTGCAGATTATCTTTTGGCTGTTGCTGACAACGACGTGGAGCAGCCAACCAAAAGAGCTAAGCTAGACCAGGTGTGGCGGTTTTCCTCCACCCTGGTGACTCGGTCATGTCGACAACTCTGTTAGCAGGAGAACCGCCTTGTAACTCGGCAATTGTCTGCCGCTCAAGCTGGCTTATGATATGTACAGCATGCAATGGGGCATGCCTGTCCTGTTGTCCTCCCGCAGGCCTGGGTGGCAGTGCCACTTCATGCACAATAATACTTAGTAGAACACCCAAATTTTGTTTGCAACAACAGGAACCACATTGGCGGCAACGGGTAGAGTCGCGCCTGGAGGCATACCTCAAAGTGGACTTCCAAGCGATGCCGACTACGGAAGAGCGTCGTCATATGGTAAGCATGCCAATAGCAGCTGTTCAGCTTGCCAGGTTGAGTCTGTGGGTCTCTTGCAACGGCAGCTTCTGTGTGTGCCCTTGTGCGCTCGGCCTCGTAGACTTACACACCTGCTTCAAGGCTCGTTGCGCAATGCATATAGTTCGCTCTCTCCTTGACCGTGTTAGCAGGGCCAGGAGGCATCCCCAGAGGCTGAGCTTCTTGGCGGTGAGGAGCAAGACGAGGCACCCCCAGGGGCTGGGTCAGGTGGGTCGCTCCAGGCATGGGGAGTGGTGCGCGCGGGTAAACCAATGACCCAAGCGGAGGATGCTCCCTTACATAGCACCTGGAAGCTTGCTGGTCTAGCCTATCCCACCAGCGCACCACAGCTTGACCATGCTGCGTGGTCATGCAAGAAGCACTGCTGTGTAGTGTATATGTTCAACCTCACATGCCTGCATTGCTCCTGACTACATTTGCAGATGCCAACGTGGCTGGTGGAGACGAGGCCAATGCTGACCCTGACTATAACCCTGGCAACGACCCCGACTATGTCCCTGACGATGGCGAAGACAGTCAAGTGCCGGTGAGCAGGTTTTCGATGAACACTGTGCCTTGGTCAGGGCAGGAAGGGTTGGAAACAGTAGAGACAATGGTTCCAACACAAATTGTAGATGCCACGCTTAGATGGAGTTGAAGCAAGCGTCTGGTTGCCTCGGAGCATCAGCCTGCAGCACCTTGTACACCCATGATGCCATGGTGTCCCCGTTTGCAGAAGGCGACTGGGGCAACCAAGCAGCCAAGAGTTGTCCTCAGCCTCCTGGACCAGGCTCAGGGCAGGCTTACAGCACAACAGGTCACCGGGCTGACAGAACGTATGACGTCAGCAGGCCACACCAGCCTTTCAGCAAGCGAGGGCAAGCCGACATTCGTCAGGCTCACCTCATTTTTTGATGAAGTGATCAAGGCATCGGTGCCAGATGACTGTGAGCTCAGTCCTGACGAGTGTGTGAGGCAGTTAAGTGAGGGAGACGATTGGGACCCAGGGTCTCATATGGATTGATGGCTGTTAAAGCTGCTAGTATTGGAATGATTGCTATGGTTGCACCAGCCATGCCAGGTAATGGTAGGGCTGTGCATGCTGTCCCGTGCTGGGGCTAGTTGACAAGGCAGGAGTGTAATGAAGAATAACTGGTGGATTAATATGGTAGTAGTACTCTATAGTTTTGGTATGGACTTTGCCTATGCGTGTTCATCTATTGTACTCCATTCTGTGATTCACTGCGCGGGGCCCACTTGCTCTCATTTCTTTCCGGCTTGCAGGACACCAATGCCGACCGTGCCAAGTTAAAAGAAGACGATGCGGTGTGTGGAAGGATAGTCAGAGAAGGAGGCTTCCTCGAGCTCGACGCAGGCAGTTGGTCGACGGACTCTACAAAACCAGTCACCATCGACCACCCCTCACCTACCATTAAGATCCGAGGTGGTGGTCATCCACAACAGTTACATGATCGCACGTGGGGTGCATTGGCAGCAATTACGAGCCTGCGGATGATTAGTTCCTCAAATGGGCATAGGGGCCTGCTGGCGTAGGGCCGAGTCGTTCCGACAGTGCAGGTTGAGTGCTTGACAGTGGTAAACATTGTATTGTGACTTCAATACAAAGAAAGCCTGCGGCAGGTTTTTTTACATGGGGTTGTGAGCTGGCCTTCCAGGGCGGGAAATCAACGCTGGTAGGGGGTAGACATGCAGCTGGTGAGGCAGCTTATGGACCTCCTTTACCATATGTTTCTATTTGCCACACTAGCTTGCCTCGCCATGAGGTGAAGTGTCTGTGAGGCACTCTTGCATCTGTCAGTGTCCCAGTATAAGAAGCGTCATGACAGAAAATCACGAGGATGTGACGGTGACAGCAGATAGAATAAACAGCGAAACTTACGATGACGGTGACTTGGGCGACTTGCCCCAAGTCAGGCGCAGGCCTGCCCGCAAGAGCACCTTCAAGCTCGCCGTGACGGGGCTGTATCGGAAAGCGAAGAGGCCGTCGCAACAAGGTACAGAGCAGGCGTGACTAGCGTCTTGGACTGTACTCTTGGCTGGGTGGCAAGAGTGGCAGGCAGCCACAAGTTGCCTGCTGGAGTTGCAGCACGGGTCCCTTATATCGTGGATTGCACAAGATAACAAAGGATCAGACAGCAGATTGGCAGCTGCGCTAGATGAATAGAGCAGAGAGTAGGGGAACAAGCGGTGAGCGCAAAGCCCGTTCTGTTCGCAGGTGGACACCGTGTTGATATTGCCTTCATCCTCCTCGCAGCGGTCGTGTATGGAGGTGCGCCAGCAACTGGTTAAGGGTGCACAACTTCGCTTGAGCCCTGGCGTGGGGCATATGGGTAGTGCTGCCACCTATGCACTGCTTGCCCTCCCGTAGCAACAACAGCAGCTCGACAGGACTCGATGAGAGAGTTAGGGTTTGCCTACTTCCCTGGCCACCTTAGCTATGGCGGAGCTATCGTCTGCTGTTTACCGTGGCTGGCACTGTGCTCCCTGCAGTGCTCTTCTTTGGGCTCGGCACGGCGTTTTTGCCGGGCCACGCCGCCTGGGATACTCTGCTGCTGTGGGCGTCAGCCATTGTGGGCTCACTAGTGGCGTACTATGTGAGTTCCTGCGTCCCTTTGATGTCCCGGACGGTCCATATCGTCGCACGCTGGGCAGGAGGTAGTGTTCAGGCGTTGAACGATCCACCAGGAGTTTGTATGCTCAACCCTTGCAAAAGGCAGGCCTTTCTCATGCAAGTTGGGTCTTCCACGCTTGCTGGCAGGCACCTGAGTATTTGTAGAGCGGTGTGCTTGGCAGGTGGTATGGGGCTGCCCTCCCAGCTCTGTACAACACAGACAGCAGCGTGCGTGCCTGTGCGGTGTCTAACCTTGCTGGTTGCACCCTTCAGCGCACCTCACTCGCGTCTTGGCACTCTTTCTCTGGCCCGGTGGGCGCAACATGGGCCGCTGCATCGATACGACGGCTCACCCCGCCGGCCTGCTTGCAGCTGTACCTGCCCAACGTGATTGGCATGCTGGCTGCGGGCATCATGCTGCGCAACATCCCCTGGAATGCCATCAACGCCTTCCCGTCCGCCTGGGGCAACCAGATGCGTGCGGCCGCCCTGGCCACCATATTTTTGCGCTGCGGGCTGGAGCTGGACTTTGGGGTGAGCTCTTTGGGGTGCTGATTACGTCATGATGCGTCATGATGTTAGGGAGAGGAGAAAGGGGGTGTGTGTATATGTGTAGGAGGCTTGCCACCATTGGATCCGTTCTTGTAGGCTTTGTTGCGTTAGAGTCTCACTCACCCTGCTGGGGCGCTTGAGAGGCCTGCTCTTACTTTGATATGAAGCCCAGAGTGGGAGCGGGGCAGATTGCTGTGGAAAAGGAACTGGCCCTCGCTCCGCTTCCATCGGCACTATCAGCTTTCTGGCTCTAGACTGAAGTTGAGAGAGTGAGGCACAAAGTGCAGCGTAGCCCAATGGTAAGACAAAGTGGTAGCTTTGTGCTGTTCCCCTACGTATATGCGGTGGTGGGTGCGCAGCGGAGCCATGGGTGTCAGTCACTGGTGTGTGTGCTACTACAGACCATGCGGCGGTTCAAAGGCCCGGCCACCAAGCTCGCGCTCATCCCCGGCTTGTGTGAGGCCTTCTACGACGGGGGCATCGCCTCAGGTGATCTCTCACATCCAGCTTTGGGGGCCCGACATCAAGCCTGGTTGGGAGCCTACAGCCTGACAATTTAAGATGGAAATGCACGTGACAGGAAGGGGTCAGACAGCAGTGTGGTGGGTGCCAGCTGCGTCAAAGAGCAGGCAGAATTAGAAAGGGGGGACAAGCTGCAAACACACTGACAGTAGAACAGCCTGACAATTTGAGGAGGAGGATCTTCTAATTTCCATGCTGTTCTACAAGCATGCCGCACCAGCTGTGCCGCCCATATCCCTTGTGGAAAGTCATAGATCCTGCGGTGGTCGGCGGCTGGGCTTGGTGTGTCTGTACGGGGAGCTCTACGAACATCGCATCCATGGGACCCCCCCTCCCCACACACCCACCCACCCACCCACCCCACCCACACCCACACCCACCCCACCACCACCATCACTCACCCACCGACCCATGAGTTTGTGCGTGCAGTCATCTTCAGCATGCCCATCCTGCTGGGCTTCACGCTGGGCTTCATCCTCAAGGCTGTGGGCCCGGGCCTGGTGGTCCCCGCCATGTTCCGGCTGCAGAAGATTGGGCTGGGCAGGGACCAAGGTGAGGCGCGGGCTGTTGGGTGGGTGGACATGCGGAAGCGGTGTTGTTCCCGGCACCATCACTGTCAAGGCCAGGCCGCGGGGGGAGGGGGTGGGGGTGGGGGGTGTGTAAAGGCGGTCCAGAGGTCAAGTGCGCTGTTGATGGGGTTACAGTGGTACAAAGTTGGCGGAGGGAAGTTGCTGCCAAATGGGCACGGACAGGGGTGAAGGTCTTCTTGCTCCCTCTTTGGTCTGCGTACCGGTCGATAAGATACTGGAGGCGAGCTGTGCAGGGAGATTGGGGCTGGCAGGTGGAAGCGAGTGAGTGTTTGTGACGTGCATTATAACAATTTTTATTTTGGTTGTTCATCCATTAGGCCGGTGAGCACGTGAGCTCAGTAAGTGCGTCCTAGCCGGTGGTTGGCACACCCCAAGTGCTGTGCACGTGTATGCTGTGCATGCGTTGCGTGTACGCGCCGAGGAGTAGGGATTCCTTTGCCGTATGGCTGCGTCATACCTTGCCCAAGCTCAAGGTGTTTCCTCGCGCCTAGTGTACTGCCGCCTGCCCCTGCCGCCCTTAGTGTACCGCTGCCCCTGCCGCCATTAGTGTACCGCTGCCTGCCCCTGCCGCCTTATTGTACCGCTGCCCCTACCGCCATTCGTGTACTGCCGCCTGCCCCTGCCGCCCACAGGCATCCCCTCCACCGTGGTCATCTCCGCCTCCTTTGACGACATCGTGGCCATCACCGGCTTCTCTATTTTCAGCTCCATAGCCATCCAGACCAACGACAACACCGCCTGGAACATTGCCAAGGGCCCCATGCAGGTAACTGTTTTTGTTACGATGGATCTCCATAAGTTTTGGAGAATATTCTTGTTCTTATGTCATTTAGCTTATTGCGGGGTGGGCGGGTGCGTGCTGGGCGAGGGCCGGCTGTGATGCGCCACTCCAGTTCAGTTCAGGGGGCGGGGTTTGTAGGCCTGAACCTTGGATGTAGGTGGGCTGGTGGGTGTGCGGAGGCTTGATGAGTAGTGGCTGCTGCGCTGTTGTCGTCCTGCTTGCCCGGGCATACTGGTCTTGGTTCCGCTATTCTGTGCCGCAGGTGGTGTTGAGCATAAGGGGGCATATTGCAGATTCGTGTCGGGTATATATTCCCACAAGCCTCCCCACCTGCCATGCCTTCGAGTGCTGCGCTACCCCGCTGAGCCTGCCATGCTGTGCATCATGCTGTGGTGCAGGTTGTTTTTGGCATCTTAGGCGGCATAATTTTCGGGGTGGCGCTTGGCTGCACCAAGGTCTTCAACACCAAGCTCAAGCGGCTGGTGGGCATCTACGGCTCCTGTGAGTGAACTAGTCACAGATGAGTCGTAGGGTACCATACGCTCGGGTGGGCTAGGAGTGCTTGGGTGATCAATGATAAGTTGGAGAGCCTTCTGGGCGCCGATATGGCTTACGTGAGCCTGGGTACGCTACCAAGTGTTGGCAAAGCAACTTTTTGCTGGGAATGGTCTGACTTACCCCACCCTCTGTCACCTCCACCTGCTCACTTGCCGCCACCAGCTTACTAACCTTGCTCCACCTTGGCCACCGGGACGTGGAGCCCGGCAATGGCCTCACTTGCCCATCCCCTGGACAAGCCTTACGCACCTGTATGTCGCAGGCTTACTCATCATGTTCTTCCTGGGCCACTGGGACATGAAGGCCGGCGGCGCCCTGGGCTCCCTGGTAGTCGGCCTCATCGCCTCAAACGCCTGGGAGAAGGGCTTCCCGCGCTTCGCCTCCCTGGGGCCGGCGTACGAGTACTCGCCAGCCAGTGAGTCATGGGTTCGTCGGGGTGGTTGGCGTGGGGCCGCGCCCTGCACGCCAGCTAAGGTAGCACATGTGTCTGCCAACAAGTTCGGTGCCGCCGCTGCGCTGCTGGATGTAATGACGTGCGTGTCATGCCTGCTGTGACTGTCATGCCTGCCATTACCCAGCCTGTCCGGCTCTCATAGCAAGTTGAGGGTAGTACCAGTTGGTAATAGCGTCCCCCCCGCCCCACACACACACACACCACCACCACACACAGACCACCACCCCAAACACACATGCAACACACCCCGCCGCCTGCCCGTGCACTTGCAGTCGAGCGGTGGATGGCGCTGATCTGGGTGTGGGTCATGGAGCCCATCCTGTTTGTCACCATCCCTGCTTTGACTGCTGTGCACCCGCAGTCGAGCGCTGGATGGCGCTGATCTGGGTGTGGGTGATGGAGCCCATCCTGTTTGTCACTATTGGCGCCTCCATCCACTTTGAGACCCTGGACAGCGGCACCATACCCAAGGCCCTCATCATCATCTTCTCTGGTGAGTCATGGATGTGGTGATCATCATGCCCGGTCCCTGGCTTGAAAGACTCTGGAAAGCGGCACCATCCCCAAGGCCCTTATCATCATATTTTCTGTTGGGTCAGGCACCTCGTACTCTTGACGCCCTGCCTCGCTGCGCTGGCTGCCCCAGTGCTGCGGCACACTGAGCGACCTGCCGCACCGCTGCGACCTGGCAAATTGCACACGAAGCAGCCGCACCGCTGCGATCTGCGAATTGCGGCAAAAGCAGGAACGGCGCCAGGACTGAGGTACCTGGCAGTGTAGGAGCCCTACTTGACTCCTTGCCCTCATTCCTGTGTGTCAACCGCCCCCTCCTGGGTGACTCCTCCGATTGAGGGGGGCTGAGCCCATGAGACTCCAGACCCCTGTGGCTACCCTCCCCTGCAGGGCTGGGCGTGCGGCTGCTGATGACGTACCTGGCTATGTGGGAGTACCCTTGGAAGGAGCGGGCGTTCTATGCTGTGGCTTGGACGCCCAAGGCCACCGTGCAGGCTGCCCTGTCAGGTGCGGTACTGGACCAGCGGTATAGGCCAGGCAACGCCAGGTCAATGCTGACTCAGCCTGGCGCTGCGTACCGCCGTCAGTGCTGCCATGGGTCCCCACAGGCTTCAGTCAGTCATGCAGCCTGGTAGGGACACTGCAGTGCCCAAACTACAGGACTCAACTGTCAAGTGCAAAGCGTCGTGGACGCTGGTTGTGCTTGGCCTTTAACCCGGGGCAGGCCCCTCCCGCCTGTCAAGGTGCTGTGCCCGGGGAGTTCTGGTACCCAAGGAAGCTTCACCATGACGTTGAGTGTTGGTGTCACCACACACACTGCTGCCTCCCGCGGTTACACCGTGGTTTCGTTCCTTGCTGCTCTAGGGGGCTCCTGTGCGTTCTTGGCAACCCGCCCCTCCCACCCTGAGCAATCCCCGGCCCCCTTTCCTTTGGAGCCACCCCCCTACTCAACAATAATTGAAGGGAATGCCTCTAAACTGTCTGCAACCCAACTGGTGTAATCATTACC
>BBXU01002663.1:0-24084 GCA_001598975.1 Parachlorella kessleri
ACACACCACACACACCCACAGACCCATTTCTTCCTCCTACTCACAGTGTGGTCACCCGTTGGCTTCCCGACGCCGGATCCAGGGTACAAGATACCCCCTCCCAGCCACAGGGATCCTGGTATTGGCTTTGCCAGCTGGGCAACAACTCCTGCCCTTTACTAAAGCCGGCCTTAAAGCCCAGGAGGGCTACTGCGTCAGCATTTGTGCCGGTGGTGCTGCCAGGCTGGGTGCATGCCCCTGGTAAGAGCACCACCAACGTGGTAAGTGTTATGAGGAGGGAGAACGGCCCCCGGTGATGCCCTCGTGAACCCCCGGTACACAGGGGTTGCCAAGGTTGTTGTTTACCCCTACACGTGCGGCAAAGTAGCAGTCAGCCATGTTAACCAGGCTAGAGGCTTCTGCACAGGCGGCACACAACGACCAACCTACTGCCATCAGGTGGCTAGGTAGCACGTCTAGGGCCAGGGTGTGTCCAAGAGCCTTGCTGATACAGCTGTGACTCACATGTCTTGGTGATGCTGGCCCATACTAGCGTTGCAAGGGAGGACAACTTGTCATCCCAGGAAGGGGATGCTAAGCAGGCAGGGGACGGAGGCTCTGCAGGGGACCCAAGATTAGTTTATTCAGGTGGTCCCGCAAGGACGAAACCGAACCACGCGCCTGCCTTTCAGTCAGGATATTTATGCTGCCGCTCTCTGCAGTGAGAAAGTTCTTAAAGCAGTGCGGCTACTTGGGGTAAGGGCCCTTAAGTGTCCTGGCTCGCTTCATGCAGCATGATAACTCGGTCCTCGCCGTCAGTCGGTGCACACGCGCCAGGAGGTACCGTGGATCAAACAGTGCGGGGGGGGATAAAACGCGTGTCCAAGGGGGAGCACTGTTGTGACTGGGGACTTTCACACAATTGAGCCGTCGTGCGATCGGTTTCTTTGCCAGGTGTTAGTCGTCTTGAGCTGCTTGCCGCAGCACCGCGCTTTCTTGCGAGGGATTATTGGGATTCTCGCGCCTCTTTGTTGCCAGCTGGACCGTACAACACGTGAAGGGGATACCCCGGTATCTGGTGGTGCTGGCCCTGTCATCAAACCCGTGCCGCACAACCGCGTCGCCGTTGATTATTTCCCCACACTGCAACTGCTATAGCGCTACACTATGTACTGATCGCACAAAGTCGCTCCTTGTTGAGTTTTCTTTTTCCAACATCTTCTTCCCCCGACCATATTCTGAAACCAGGCACAAAGACCATGCCAGGGGGGAAGGCCGCTGCTAAGCCAAGCACAACGCTGAACCCCAAGGTGTGGGACCTAGCCTAGGCTCTGCACTGCTTAGTCACTTTAGGAACATCAAATCCAAGACGGGCTGTCCCTAGCTTGTGACCTAACCCTGGATGACCCCGCCTCATCATCGGACGCTCAACTAAACAGGGGCAGGGCCCCGAACACCCCCGCAATAGGTGGCAGAACAGGCAGCAACCAATCCCACGCAGAGCGCTCGATCAACACAACACCACTTGGGTGAGGGCCAACAGGTTAAACCGATAGCGAGCCCTAGGGACGCAGCACCGCCACACACCATCATGGAGGAAAGAACCTAAGCAGCAATCCCTCAGACTGCACCAAACACAAGGGACACACACCTCCTAGGAGAAAGACTGTACTAGCAAAGAATTATTCAGAACCAAGCAACCTGACAGCAGCAACAACCTATAGAACCAATTCGCTGCACAGTCCACCCGGGTTCGTTGCTGGGGGAAGGCCAGCTTATGCTAGACGAGGAATAGGGGCAAAGAGACTGGGTAAGAGTGGTCTCGCAAGATCTGCGTCATTGCTGGAGTTTGCTGGGTACCAAGATCAGTGGGCAACCTACTTGCGCTGCGCACAGAGAAGGAAGGCAGCGGCTTTGGCCGCCACACATGCCGGCCTCCATAACATAGGGAGAAGGCAGTGTGCAATCCCAACCGGTGCTGTACCATAGCCGCACATTCTTGCACAACAACTCCGTTACGGTGCAGACGCAAACAATGATGTGGACATCGGCACTTCATAAGCAACAAACCAAGCTAGCCAATGGACCCACCGCCTAACCAGCTCCGCAGCTGCCATGGCCGTTGGGGGTGATTGCCGCCTTGCCGTGCTGTGTCGTGCTGTGCAGGTCGTAAGGGGAGCAACCTCCGGTCAGGGGGGCGGGCGAGGCTGCAGGGACCTGCCAGAGGTTGGTCTGTGTGGAGGGCTGGGGCTTGACTAAGGGTGCCTTGGGCCATGTGGTGGGGTGCAAGGGCGTGCAACCCTCGCTCATGCCGCTGCTGCAGCTCACGCCAGGGCTGTTGGGGGTGAGGAGGTGTGGAAGGGCTGAGGCTGGGACACAAAAAGAGCTTGAGACAGCAGTGCATGCGTTTTGGGGGACGGCCGCTGTCATCACACGCGCCCAGGGACGCGCTGCCGCAGGGCTGTCAGGGGCTGAGGGGCCCCCCGCCGGGGTTTAGGTCAGTAGGACTAGCAGCATCGATGGGGCTGGGGCTTGCATCACTAAAGCTTGCGTCAGCGGTGGGGCTCGGGACAGTGCTGGGGCTGGGGCTTGCGGACTCGATCCCGATATCAGGAGCGGGAGTGAAACCAATGAAGGGGTCAGGGGGAGGGTAGGCAGAGGGTCCTTGGTTGACTGCAAGCAAGTAAGAAAGAACTAGCGCATTGTACAAAAAACATGTAACCTGGCAAGTGGCATGTACATCTTGCAGGCGACGGGGCAGGCATCTGCCTGTTGGGTAGTGCAATGTTGCTAGTCACGCCGGTGCTGGCATTCCAGGTAGGCAGGCACTATCCGACTCGTCATGCAGCAAATGCTTACGGGCTTCATGTGCTTGCACGCTGCCACCGCTTTGTGCAAACCAAGCCATTGAGCTAGAACAGAAGGGCGTGAACCCAGGTTTGACACCAAAGCTTGCAGGCCACAGCACGGGGAACAGCGCATGTGGCAAGTGGCAAGAGCACAGCACGGGTCCTCACCCACTGACACACAGTCCCACTTACATGGGCAGGCGTCCGTGTTGGATTTGGGTAATCCATACAGCCCCGCGCCACTCCCGCCGCAGGCCGAGTCCCTCACCCAACCAGGGAATTGATAATTGATTGCTATATAGCAGCTGTCCTCGCCGCAGCTGCTGGGCACTCGAGTAATGCTCACAAACAAAGCGCAGGCCGTTACCGCATGGGGTGCTGCAGAAGCAAAACCTCCTGAAGCCTCACAGGGGGCGGGGTAGATTGTCAGGTTTGCGAAGGCTCTGTAATAGTCTGCGGGGATAGGCGGGCAGGTGCACTCCGGGGGCGGGGGAGAGGGCAGGGGTGGGGGCGGGGAGGCTGAGGGGCTGGGGGGTGGTGGAGGAGGAAACACGGGAGGAAGAGGAGGAGGAGGAGGAGGAATCACAAGAGGAAGAGGAGGAGGAGGGCTGCTGTTGGGGCTCGGCGGGGGTGGAGGGCTGCTGTTGGGACTGGGGCTGGGGGGTGGGCTTGGGCTGGAAGCAGGGGGGGGAAACAGAGCTGGGCTATTAGCAGGCACAGGAGGGGGCAGGACTGGGCTACTAGCAGGCGGGGGCGAAGGCAGAGCTGGGGTTAGAGCAGGCCTGGGAGGGGGCAGGGGTGGGGGTCCCCCGCGGGGAGGGCTGCACATGGACACATGATAGGGGTCGCGGCTCCGTGGTGCTGCTGCAGCAGCGCATCGCCTCAAGCCTGTGCTTCCACGCTACCTGCCCATTTCGCGTCTCTCATTGCAAATTGACAACAACGGGCCGCTCCAAGCGAACAGGCAGGCAGCAAGGTGCGCATACCCAGGTGGCCCTCGGCCGCCCCACCCAACCAAGCCTTGCCTTGCCACTTGCGACTAGTGGCATGCCTGCCGGGCGCCCAACAGCCCACCTGGGTCTAGGGGAGGGGGAGGGGGGAGCCTTGGGTGCTGGCAAGGGCGAGCCTGTCCGTGGGGGCGAGTTGAGGGGCAGGGGACTGCAAGCACAAAAACAAGGATCTGCTGTCTAGCAGTGGATGGGCACCAGCCCTCTGATCTCCAGGAGGCTCAACAGCTTCTGGATGTGTACTTTTCCTACATAAAAAACATAGTGGGTTGGCAAAATCCCTACACAGGGTCTCAGGGCACGAGGCCTCATGTTCCAGAAGAGGAAGAGGCTGACAGCTGTGGGAAAGGGGACGTGACATAGCATGGCCATCCCAGCACCGAGGCGATACCTTGCACGTGGGGAGGGCGGTGGGCTTGGCCCCCGAGGTGAGGGGCTGGCGGGTGCTGGGCGCGGGGAGGGGGCGGCGGGAGGGCGCCGTGCCGGGGAGGGGGGCGCCGGCCTGCAGCATCAATCACTTCCCTGTCACCTCCCTTGCATCAAGCAGATGAAGTGAAGCTGGCTGGCGAGGCCGATGTGTTGCCAAGTCAAGCTCCCCGGCCGTTATAACCATCCATTGCAACACACACAGGCCCCCTGATAGGCAGGCTGACCAACAGCAAGTTACACCCAGCATCCCATCACAGAGGCACAGAGCTTCCCTACCTACATCTGCCACTTTAAGCAAGGTCAGGGGGCAGGACGGCCGGGCACATAGCACAGGACGCCTAGCCATGTGGCCCCCGTGCACGGGATGCAGAGAGAAAGCCTGGGGTCCCTTCCAAGCTGCTCTACAGCTTGAGACTCGCCTGGGGGGTGGGGTGGGGGGGCGGCGCGCCTGGGCTGGGCTGGGCGCGCAGTTGGGGTTGTCGACCTCGTCGGCGGCCAGGCAGGGCGGCACCTCCTGGGCGTAGTTCCAGCCGGGCACGGGCACCCACTGCCGGTTCTTGGTGTAGAACACCTTGGAGCCAAACGCCAGCCAGAACCTGCAGGCTTTTGACTAAGGCTATGTCATTGCACCCGGGGCACCAGCACCTGCTGCCGGTTCTTGTGTAGAAGACCATGGAACCCACCGCCAGCCAGAAGCTGCGGGCTCTACAAAACAGGGCAAGCAGTGGGTGCTCCAGGGATACGGCAGCCACCAGCAGGGTTGGTTGTACCCACCAACATGCCGGCCACCAGCCGAAGTTGCTGGTCAGCTTGCTGGTCGCGTTAACACGACATAATACCAGCCTGTCATCTCTCCATCTCGTAGCAACCCCAGCATCTCACATTGAGCTTGCCTCATCCGTTGGGAGCCTTGCCCCACCCCACCTGGACGCAAATGGTTCTATTTCTGGCGGGAAGCGGCACGCCTCCTGGCACCCTATCAGGTTGGCCAGGGTGGGCGACTTGAGCGCTGCCTGGCACGCGGGGGATTCCAGGATCTTCCAGCTGAGGTAGAGGTTGACGCCCAGGCGGAGGGCATCGGAGTCTGTGGCACTCCCGGCGGGGTCGGGCACCCCCGCTTGGAGGGAGAGGGTGAAGGTCCTCTTCATGGAAGGAAGGAAGGAGAGAAGCTTGGTAAGAGCCCAAGCACGCCACACTGTGCTTCTGCCACCATTGAGTTCTATGCGGCTCTGCTGTGCTACACTCCCAGGCCCTGACTGTGGTATGGTCTAGCAGTCTGCTGGGTGCAGGGCCACGGCTGGGTACCAGAATATCCCATCTCAAGTAATGGGTTACCCTCAACACGGCAAGCACCCTACACACACACGTCCACACACAGAAAAGCCACAGAGAAGTAGCGGGGGCGCCTCTTCATCCCCAAAACATGTGTTAGGGCCACGCAGGTCCACTGTGAACCACCGATGGTTAGAAAATGCTAGCAAAGAACGGGGATGTCGACCTCATGATGAGTCAGCAAGGCTAGCAGCGGTGAAGATCCTGCTGCCACTGGCAGCAATGTGGAGTGAGTAGGGTTACCTAACATTCGCACCAGCTTGCCGGCTACAGGGCTCACCAACCCACCCAGCAGCCCCTCCTCTTCACCGACACCCACCCTGCCGCCACTGCCCCTGCCACGTCACTCAAACCCCCGACTCACCAGCTTCTCCAGGTAGGCCACGTCGCCCACCAGCCCGCACAGCTGCCCCTCCTCCTCGCTCACAAACCCCAGGTCCCCCGCAAATGTGGTGATCAGGTCGCCCAGCGGGGGCGGCAGCGCCACGCATGCTGTGACGGAGAGGTCCAGCAGGAGGGACAGGTACTCGCCGAGGGTGTCGTTGTTGGTCAGGGATGGGAGGTCGGGGGAGAAGAGGTCGGGGCCTGGGGCAAACAAGTCAGGGGTCCCGCATGTGCCGGTGGGCTGGGCGTTCTGAGCATCTACCGCAGCATCCAGGGTATCCCATGGGGGTACCGACAGGCTGGCGGGGTCCAGGGTGGGCTGGTAGCAGAAGCGGAGGGTGACCCCCGCCATGAGCACCTCCACGCATTTGTCCCCGGCGGGGTCGGTGCCCCCCGGGAAGAAGATCCCCTCCAGCGTGCCGGTATCGTCAGCGGCAATAAGGTCTTGCAGGAAAATAATGTCAGTAGCCCCTGCCACGCTGGCAGCAGGGATGTACGACTGCCCCCCTCCCAGGGCTGTCTGCTGTGCAAGCAGCGCCCGGGAAATGCCCTGCAGGTTGTAGGGCCGTCCTGAGCCCAGCGGGGGCTCTTGCTGGTCCTGTTGTTGGAGTAAGGCGCGGGGGACGCGGCGTATGCCGTCTTGGGATGACAGCAGGCGGCGCTTGGCTGCGACTGCACAAAGTGCAAGCAGCAATGGTCGGCATAGGTCAGCTAGCAGTGGTCTGAAGATGTTGTGGTTATCGTCAGGGTTCCTGCAGTTCGAGGACGGCAGGGATAGTGCGATCATAGTGGAGCATTGGGGAGCTCGTGCAGAGAGACAGTATGATAGGACCCATATTGTTAGTGTTGCTGTACAGAACCAACAAGACAGGTGACCGACAGTCAGTCCCACTCAGCATTGTCCGCCGCCATTTATGCTGCCAGCAAAGCTGCAGCCACACTACTGCTGGGGGTCCAGAAGTGCAACCAGGGACCCCAAGGCACCCGGAGATCTGAGAATAAACACAGTTTGCCCATGTCTCAGGCCCCTGGTAAGCCCAGCTTGCAAGGCTGCAGCCCTCAGCACTCACTGGGCATGATAGGGATACCATCTGTGTCATTGAGGCTGGTGTCCGCCACACTCTCGGGCAGGCGCCGGCCCAGGTCCGAGACCAGCTGGGCGTGGCAGTGGAGGTAGGGGTTGGCATCGTCGCACATGCAGGTGGAGGCGGGGGAGGCCAGGCTCCCCGCCAGCTTGCACTCGGGAGCCCTGCAGGCACCCGGCAAGCGGGAGGGATGTTGAGGGTGTGGCATGTGCAGGAGCAGGTGTAAGGAAGCCGGGCTGCCGGACAGTACTCCTGGCAACCCTGCAAATGGTGGTAGGCTTGACGGGATGACCAATGCCAGCCCGGTGGCACAAGCGGGAGGAAGAGCAGGCGGGGGAAGCGGTGCTGCCTGTTGGCGTGCATTTCTGGTCCCACTGCCAAGGAAAAGCACCCATTGACATGATGCAAGCCAGTAGACGACGCACACAAGGTCTTCAATTTGGCCGCAGCAATGAGACATGCAGAAGCGAGGGCTGCCAGGCTGCCTCCGTACCCTTGCACATGGAATAGTGGTGGCCCAGGGTTACGATTCCATGTCATGGTCGCTGTCGACCCCTACCCTCCGCTCCGTGCATGCGCTGCCTGCCTTGGCGCCCTACCTGAAGCGCACTGCAACTGCACAGGACAGCGCAGCATACCCGGCAACCGTGTGCGGTGCTTGGCGGTATCGCACCTCCTATAACAACCCCTTGCACCAAACTCTGTACCCCCACCCGCTAGCCAGCTGGCTAGCTACCTGTTGTGCTCCAGGGTTGCCTGTAGCAGGCGGGCGGGGGCCTTGGGGGGCGCAGCCACCAACGCGTCCGCTGCCGCCCCATCCGACAGGGTCGCCAAAATCACATCCCCCGCGGGGCGGGGCATCCTCTGGACATCCTGCATGCAATAGGTTGGGTACATGTTCCAGCACTTGACAGCGGGCAGGATGTCACGTCCAGCAGGGCGCGGCTTCACCACCTGGATATCGAATCACTTGCCCTAAATGCATGAACCAGGGCTGGATCAGGAAGCGGGTGACTGTCTGTCCCTTGGTCCTCCCATAACCACAGAACAGCAGCATACAGCACTGTGCGAGTGGCGGACGGCTTGTGCAGCCCATGATGCGTCCGTGCCACGTGCCATTTCCGTGGAACTTACTGCTGCCCGCTTTGTGATGCTGGGGTTGCACCACAGCAGACAGCAGCCGGCCAGAGCCACCTACCACCCTCCCTCTGAGCCCTGCTTGGGGGGACGGACTGGCCTGTGCTGTGGAGCTCTTCATGAAGTGCCCCCCTCCTCACCGCCACCCACCCCATCCACTGCCGCGACAGCCAGGCCGCAGTCTTGAGACATCACCGCACCAACCCACCGTCAGGTCCTGCACCAGCCCGGGCGGGAAGCGTTCCGCTGTTCCTTTCTCCAGGAAGAAGTCCACCAGGACCGTCTGTGCCACCGCCGCAAACATGTTGTCCAGCGCGGCCTGGTAGACGGGGCCCTCCAGAGGGCAGGCGGGCGCCCGGGGGTTGTCCACCACCCAGCAGTCGTTGTCCTCGTCCCAGATCCAGGCGGGGAAGTCGTCATAGAGGGGCGCCGACGCGTTAAGGGGCACCCGGGGGTCAAACTGGCGGGAGGAGGGGTTGTAGACGCAGAGCTGCGTGCAGCTGGCCAGGAAGCCGTTGTCCAGGGCGGATGTGAGGGGGCCCGAGCTGTTGCCATTGCAGCACAGCACACCCTGGTAAAAGGTGTCCTCCGGGGGCAGGGCCAGCGGGGGCGGGCAGTAGTCTTGGAGCTGGGTGCGCAGGGTGTCGGGGTCGGGCAGCGTCAGCAGAGCGCTGGGCCAGACTGCAGGCAGGCAGGGTGGGAGGGGAGGAAAGAGCTCTCACAAAGAACGCAAATGAAGGGAGGAGGCCCATGGGGTCGTCCAGGGCGGTTTACACGGTGCTGAGTGCCATGGGTGTCGAGC
Organism: Parachlorella kessleri; assembly: GCA_001598975.1. Classification (NCBI taxonomy): domain Eukaryota; kingdom Viridiplantae; phylum Chlorophyta; class Trebouxiophyceae; order Chlorellales; family Chlorellaceae; genus Parachlorella; species Parachlorella kessleri. The sequence continues at coordinate 9,005 of BBXU01002663.1, forward strand.
AGGCAGGGCCAGCCGTGAATAGAGGCAGAATGCAAACAGCTAGCAGAGGAAGCTGAGCCGTATACCGGCGCGCGGGGCGGGCATAGGGGGTACCAGCGGGTGGGAAGCTGGCCCCTGAAGCTAGACACTGGGTACGTGGCGCTGTTTGGCATGCACAGAACACCCAATAAAGTAGGGTTGGCCAAAGACACTGCAACATGGGCCTGCCTGTTGTCACAAACAGGATTGAGGCTTGGCAGTCTTGTAGAGAGGTGGTAGGCAGCCGAGGTTGCTTCCTAAACCCCAGCTAGTGAAAGCCTGCCAGCCTCAGAGCTAAAGAGGATAAGTCTATTCCTCCTGGCTTAGCAACTACGTAAATAGAGGGGACAGAAACTTGGTAAATTAGAAAGTTTCCCGGGCTTACCCCTCTCCAGCGCTCGGTTGCGCTGCTCTGGTCCCAGGCAAGTATTACGATACTGATCAAGCAACAACCACCCACTAGGGCTCAGCACTCAACGGGCCGCTCCTGCGATGCCGCTGCCAACGCACAGCTCCTGCCCCGGTTCTAGGTTGGCATCACCCCATGCACGACGGGACAACAAGACAAAGCCTCCTCCCATACCACCTGCCTGCGCAGCGAGCGCTTGAGCTTTGCCGGGCTGCCGCCACCCTCACCACAGCTAAGTAGCGAGGCATTACCGACTGACAGCACTCTTACCAAACTGCCTACCTGCAGATGGGGAGCACTGGTAGGGCTCCTCCTGCGTTGCTGCCGCCACACACAGCTCCTGCCCCGGCTCCAACGTGGCGTTGTACGACAGGCCGCCGTTCAGCCGCGCAAAGTTGGGCCAGGAGTGGCCATAGCGGAACTCTATGTCTGACTGGGTCTCGTTTGTAGTGTTCAGGTACTCGGCGCAACCTGCAGGAACGGGCATATTGGGTGAGGCTGGCCGGGGTGCAGCAGGGTGGCGGGGCGGCAAGGTTATGTGGCGGTGGCAGCAAAGCTTCATACTTGCCTAGATCCAAGGGCGGCAAGCAACGCTCACCACAGTATAAAACACGGGGCAAGCACCAGGCTGCTCCTCCCTTCCATTGGCTTATGAACCTAGGAGACTTTAGTAAAGTGTCACAGGCCACGTGGTTATGAGAAGAGCTGGGAGGGGGGTATGGCTTCTAAGGGTTTCGGCAATATGTTGGAAAGCATGCATATGTCATGGCAAAGCAGTTTGGCAGGTCTCGATATACAACCTTTCCCTTTAAAGATACAGCCGGGGCCTGGGAGCTATAGATGGGTGCCATTACCCACCTGGGTCTAGGATGGGCCAGTCCATTACTGCAGGCCTGCACGCAGCAGCTCGCAGCATGCAGCCTTAAGACCTCAGCCCACGGCCTTGCTAAGAGGGCTTCCCATGTAAGGAGCAAAGCCATGCAGCTGGGCATCACTGGTTGTGTACATTGACAATTGCCCCTTGAACACAAGATAGCCCATGCGAGCGCTACTGGGCCCCGGCCAGGCGCTGATGTGGATGCACCAACAAAGCCTGCACAAGCGAAGCCTGCACATGCTGAGCCACACCTGGGGAGGGGGCAATCAGGGAGCAAGGCCCCGTCCACTGGGATATCCTCAGCCACCTCCGTGTAGTTTAGTGCTGGGAACCTGCATTCGTCGTGCAAGCAGGGCCAAGCTTAGGAACTTTAGCACTGCTCAGCACAAACTTGCATGGAGGCACTGGGTGCAGACAGCCCGGCCCCCTTGCAGCAGCCTCTCGCCGCTGCATTTGATCTGACAGGCAGGAGCCAAGGGCCCTGCTTGCTCATGGACAAGCGTCCCACCCTGTGGGAGAGAGTGAGAGACAGCAGGTGACATAAGAGAGCACGCCAAGCACTGGGCACGCATGTGTGCTGGCTGATGCAGCTTTTTACCTAGCAACGCAGTATGGTACCCCTGCTTCAGCACCCGCCTCGCCCCACAGCACGGGCGCTGACCTGGCCACAGAAGCCCAGAGAGTCCTGAGGAAGCACCACCACAGCCGCGCTCTGGGGGACGTCCCACTCAGGCAGCGGTCCTGCAGCAGGCGCAGCAGCGTCTTGAAAACACGTTGCCTTGTGGAGCTTGTGATGTAAGAGGCAGGCATGTCACAAGCGCAGGTTGCCGGGTGACGCGCTGCGTGGGCTGCAGCGGCATGGGAAATACAGCACACAGTGTACAGTGCATGCCACCTGGCTGCCTATCCAAACAGTCCAACCAGCAGAATCCTGGGTGCATTTAGCCTATCAGGAACGCACACAAACTTCCTGCTTCCCTTCCATGCATCCTCTTCCCTTCACAGTAAGAAATGGGAACACAGCTTTCATGCAGACTCCCTAAGGGGTTCCCGCAAGCACCACGGCAAGGCTGCTACCTGCTGACCGGGCGGGGGCGCCAAAGCCCCTTTAAAACCATCCATTGTGAAGCCCGGCGCAGCAAATGCCAGCACCATATAAAGCCTAGCCCTGCTCCTATGCCATCCCAGTCAGCTCAGGCAAGCCCGGCCAGAGGCAGGTTGAGGCACTTGGGCCCTACCCACCCTCCCACCTCCCACCCTCACCCCCAAAACCACCCCCACACCACAACTACACACCCTGCATGCATGCCCAGGCACTCGCATCCACACCACACCCCCAGGCCTCCCCACCTGTGAGCGAGTTGTTCTGCAGCCGCATGAGCTGCAGGCCCGGCAGGGTGACCGCTTCCGGCAGCAGCCCCTGCAGCCGGTTGAACGCCAGCCCCAGCTCTACCACGCTTGTGGGGAGCATGGACCACTCCCTGGGCAGCTCCCCCGACAGCAGATTCCCGTCCAGATCCAAAAGGGCCAGCCCGGACGGCAGGGCCCACGGGGAGGGGACGGTCCCGTTGATGGCGTTGTCGGGGAGGCTGAGCTCCGTCAGGCCAGCGGGCAGCCGCCACGTGGCGGGGAGGGTGCCGTTGATGGCGTTGCTGCCCAGTTGCAGCGTGCGCAGCGTGGCGGGGAGCACCCAGCCGCGCCTGGGGATTGGGCCCCGCAGGCCCAGGCCCTCTAGAGACCTGGAAGGCAGGTGGGAAAAGGGGGGGGGGTACACGTTGATGCCCAGGCACGGCGTGCAAGGAAGCAGCCAGCACCTGATGGTGGTTGGGACCCTGTCAAGCCGATGCCGTTGCAGGCTGCCCCTATTTGGCCATGTGATTCAGCCTGCCACTGACCCTCCCGCAGGCTGGCAGGAGTGCTGCTGATACCGCCTGCAGGTGATCCATGCAAGGGTACCCGTGCAACGCCCCGTCCACCCATGCTCAGAAAATTGCACTTGCTCCCCCCAACCTCCCCCAGCTGGCCACCAACGCAACCCCATACGGTCTCTACAAAGCCCGCACATGCTGACCTCAACAGCATCCTGAAACCCTCAACGAAAGGGGGGTCACCCGTTGGCCTCCTGAAGCAGGATCCTGGCTACAAGATACCCCCTCCCAGCCGCCACAGGGATCCTGATACTGGCTCTGCCAGCTGGGCAGCAGGGCCTGCCCGTTACTAAAGCCGCTCTTAAAGCCCAAGAGCGCGACTGCATCAGCATTTGTGCCGGAGCTGCTGGGCTGGGCGTGTGCCCCTGGTAAGGGCACTGCCAGCATGGCAAGCGCCATGATCAGGGAGAGTGACCGCAGGTAGCCTAGTGGTCCCCCTGTTGAGATGGGGGGCCAAGGTTGTCGTTTACACACACGCCTGCAGCAAAGTAGCAGCGAGCCTTGTGGATTACAGGCTAGATGCTTCTGCACCATGCGGCACACGACATTTTCAAAGGATTGTGGTTGTGTGTCTAGGCAGCAAGTCAGGCTCAGGGTGGCACTCGCTGATACAGTACTGACTAGTGGACCCACATGTGTAGGTGACACCACTGGCAGTTCGTGGTGACGCTCCTAGTGAGGGACAGTTGTTATCCAGGAGGGCCAGCGAAGCAGGGGTGGCCGAGTCCTGCAGGGGACCCAAAACCAACTTTCTTCGGGCGAGCCGTTCGAGAGGCAAACCAAAGCAAGCGTCTGCCTTCCAGACATGTATGCTGTCGCACTGCATCGTTACAGCTCGTCCAGCAGTGCGGTTACTGAGGGAAAGGGTCACTAAAGTCCTGGCTCGAGCTCCCTCCATGCCCTATGGTACCTCGGCCCATGCAGTCAGTCTGTCGCACGCGCCAGAAGGTACCGTAGCTCACCGCAGCGTGAAGGGGGAAAAGGCGATAGGGAGCACTCTGCCGCCAACCTGTCGCGAACTCTCAGTCGAGCGGACGCTGACGCGCGACGCGGAGATTTAGCGGAGTGAAACCGCCCAACCTAGCTGCTGTGGTGCGGAAACGCGCTAAGACCTCTCAAGGCACCCTAACGCTTTGGCGATAGCGGGAGCGCTGTTGTCAACTTGGTGGCACGTTGGGGTGCCCTGCCGGGGGCCAAGGGCCATCACAGGTTTGCGTCCCACTTGATCAACCTGGCTTGCAACCCAGGCCGCTAACAGCTTTGAGCAGCTTGCTAAAATACCGCTTTTTCGAGCTTTCCGGTGACTGGGATTCTCGCTGCCAGCTGGATCCTTGGTTCGTACCACACGTGAAAGTATCTACTGGTACCCCGGTATCTAACGGTACTGAACCTTCCCTTGCAAACTCTGTGGGGGTATTAGGGTTAGCTATCCTGGTTTCAGTGCAACGTATCAAAGTACAGTTTCTTTCTCACGGCATATGCCACTCCTTGTTGTATTGTCTTTCACTTTTTCTTCTATTTGTTATCGGATACCTACAACTAATCTGTTGGAGTCCAAGCTCAATATCTCGTCCAAAGGGAGACATCTGGTTGAGCCAAACACAACAGTGCAGCCACCGGATGTCAGGCAAAGGACCTAGCCTCCCCTCACTGCTCAGCCAGTTTGGATACCAACTTACACCAGCCAGCTCTATAGCCTTCAAACAAGCCCTGGCATCGCAATCATCAAACGACCACGAGGCCGCCTCACTTCCAAAAACTCAAGGCCGTGCAGACCTACCGCCCGCAGGGCGTAAGGGAAGCGAGCAAACAGACACCAATAGCTCCGCACGCAAGGGCCCTTCAACAACTATCACGCTTCATGAAGTGAGCCAACATAATGGACGTACCCGTAAGATTGCCTACCAAGCCCTAGCCAAGCAGCACCGCCACAAAAAAACCACAAAAAGAAGAACCAAGCGGCAATCCTCAACAGGGCTACCCCAACAACACCAACATTGTGTGTAGGGTCGCCACTGCAGCCAGCAAAGCCCCCAGGCCCAAGCTGTGAGCTTCCAAGGGTCCAAGTGGGAAGCCCCTGCTTTCCCAATCAGAAAGGGGGTCGGCCTTAGGGCGCCCACCGTTCAACTCGGTTAACCCTTGGCCTCCCGACTGCCCGCCGCCTGCTGTCCCAAGCCTTACAGGTGGCGCTTCGCCCCGCTCAGGGTTTGGCCGCCCCTCTGTTCCCCAAAGCTGCCAGGGTATCCCACCCCTGCTCAATGCTGTATGGTGACGTTGCGCCCCTCTACGCTCACGTTGGCCGCCCTGCCGGTGCGGCCAGCCTTCTTGCGCAGGTCCTGCAGCTTCTTGCTCAGCTTGTGCTGGCCTGCGCAGGGAAGGGCGGCTTATGCAACCGTGATGGATGGGCGAGCGGGCATGAATGAGTGGGGAGGGGCTCATGGAGGGCCACGATAGTTACCACCAGGGGCAGCTCCGGAAGCTTCTTGCCTAGCCTGCGCTGGCGAGAACCGGGATAAGGCAAGCCATCGAAAAAGACACCAGGGGTCCTTACTTCTATCCACGCCCCAAGGAGAAGCGGCCAGCGGGCGCGTCGACATACCCCAAGCAGGAGCCTGGGTGCCCCCCAGTACATACAGAGCAAGTGCAGCCCGGCTCCGCGCCCACCTTTGTCCTTGCCGCCGCCTTGCTTCTTCTCGGGCATGGCAAACTGGCTGGAGGGCGCCCGCACGTAGTCCAGCGAGGCGGCCTGCGGGATGGCGGCGTGCCAGCGGAAGCCGGGCTGGCCGGGGCCGGGGGCGCGGGTGATGCCGTCCGCATCCGGCTGCTCGGCCCCCTGGAAAGGGGGCAAGGCTTGCATGGACTGTCAGCAGGCAGAGAGGTGGCCAGGTGGCCGGCGGACCAAATGTCGCCTACGCCCGGGCTCCTCACCCTGCAGTAGGGCATACCCGTGGCACGAGCGCCACAAGGCAGACCTACCGGGACCGTGGCCGGGGGGGGAGGGAACCTCCGTCTGTGCGCGGCTCATCCCGAGGGCAAGACACACCCAGGGCTGAGGGTTTCAGAGGTTGTCACTCTGCCCCTGTCATCCATGCCCCAGCCCACCTGCAGCTCCAAAGGGGCCGGCTCCCTTGAACTCAAGTCCTTGAAGAGCGGCAGCAGCAGCAGACGCTAGCATGCTCCCCACTTGGTGGCACACATGCCCCCCCCCCCCCACACCCTCCCCACCCCCAAACACCCCACACACAGCTTCACACGCCCCCCACTCACCTCCCCTCCTGCACCCTGTGCCGCCGCCTGTTGCGCTGCCAGCCGCAGCTGGCGCTGCTGCCGCGCTTCCAGGATCCGCTGCTGCTCCTCCGCGTCCAGCCCCCCACCCGCCCGCGGCGCCAGGATAGGCCGGCTCCAGCGCTCGATCAGGTCCTTGGCGATGCGCCGGTTGGCGGGGGTCTCGTCTGCAGGTGCACATAGTAGACCACCATCCATCTTGACACCCTTGCAAAACACACACCCACACACAGTACAGAACACGAAGGGCCGGCTTGGGCACCAGCCAGGCCCTTGGCGCTGCGAAGTTGGCGGCAGCACCTGTGCGTGCCTGCAGGCCAGGTGCCGCTCCTGCTGCATGCCTACCCCCGTCCGCCAGCATGCACCCCCCCCCGCTGCGGCTGCTGCCACCTGGCGCACCTGGCACCTTGTAGAGGAACATGACGACGCGGCCCAGCCCTGACCGCTTGAGCTGCTCCTTGCGGTCCTCCTGCGCGCAGTCCACGGGCAGCGCGCCCAGCAGGCGTAGCACGCTGCCGCGCACCTTGCTGTTGGGCAGCGTGCCGTCGGGCAGCGGCTCCAGCCAGGCTTTCAGGACGCCTGCAGGAGGCCAGGTGCGTGCACGTCAGGGAGGAAGCCAAGCGCTCCATGGGCAGACAAGAAGAGCCAAAGAGGGGAGCTGCCACAGTCTGCCACTGCCACATGCCACCCTCCCTGCTTGCCACGGCTTAGTCCCCTGTAGGTACCGTGTGTCTTTCAAGGGAGCGTTGGCGACACGAGTTACTAAGCAGGGATGTTGTGCTTCTAGGTGGTCATCTTCCACCCACATGCAACGCCTCCCCGAGAGGTCGTGAGACGCATCGTGGAAAGTGGACAGCGCGTTGTGAAGAGGGCAGCAAAGCAAAATACAGGAGTGGCTGAAAGGCACCCACCCAGGAGGCCCCCGTCAAGCAGCTCCGAGTGCAGCCGCTTGGTTGACAGCATCTCCTCCACGCGCTGCAGCATGCGCAGCTTGTGCACAGCAGGCCGCCCTGCAAGCAATGGAGAGGCCCACGCTGGCTCCCTGTAAGGCGGAAGCACGACGACGGGAAGGACCGCAAGCTGCTGGCAACACGAGGCCCAAACCAGACATGAACCTGCTCCGCTGCTTCACCCATGAGGCCACAGGCCCTGTGCAGCAGTGCCCCCAAGGCATCCTCCAGCTTCACCACCAACCGAGGCAGCCCACTGAAGCACCAAGCAAGGTGAAAGCACCCCTCGCCCACAAGCTGTGGCCCCCCCTGATGAGCGTACACGCCCACCAACACCTCAAGCTGCCCCCCCTCTCCCCCCCCCCCCTCCATCACACACACACCTCCTTCGTCATTATGACGCCCTGTCCCACATCAGCACCTTACCCAGCCCCCACCCAGCCACTCCACCCTCGTGGTGCAACCGCCCCGCGTGCCACCCAAACCCAGCATCCCTCAGCACGACCTCCTGTACATCATCATTGCAGTCAGCCCCCGGTTCTCTACGCGCACTCCTACCTGCCCCCCATGCTAAGAACAACTCGTACATAACACCTACCACCTACCTGCCTCGGTAGTCCTTCAAGTCCTCCCCCCGCCCCGCCCTGCCAACCCCAATCCACCATACCTCCACGCCATTCCCCACCTCCTCATCCCCCCCGGCAGCACCACCACCACCACCCACCCACCCACCCATCTCATTGACCTTCAGGTCCTCCTCACACTACTACCTGCCACCCATGCTAAGACCACCTCGTACACAGCACCCGCCCGCCCACCCACCCGCCTCGTAGTCCTTCAGGTCCTCCTCCGCCGCCACCTCCATCTGCGCCAGGAAGTTCTCCACGGCCGCCTTGTTCTCGTAGTCGCTGCGCCCCCGCTCCTCCCCGCCGCGCCGCCGCTTGTTGAACAGCCGGTCCAGCTCGTCGTCCGACTCGGCCGCCTCCTCGGCAGCGGCGATGGCAGCCTCCTGCACCCACAGCAGTTACAGGGGTGTGGCTCTACAGCACCTGCAGGGGTGCTATTACAGAGAGCGACAGTGCCAAGCCTCCTGCACCCACAGCAGTTACAAGGGTGTGGCTCTACAACATCTGCAGGGGTGCTTTTACAGAGAGCGACAGTGCCAAGCCTCCTGCACGCACAGCACTTGCAGGGGGTGGCTCCACACCACTTGCAGGGATGCTTTTACAGAGCACGACAGAGCCGGGGATCCTGCAGCCGGGCATGCTTGCACGGTCCGTCCGCAGCACACAAGGGTCTCCCTGCTTCATTCTCGCCCGCGGCAGCCTCAACACACACCAACAGGCGAGCCCCATGCATGCAGGCACACTCTGCACCTAAGCACTTGCACCAACATGCATAGTTTTCGTTCGTCCACCTTGCAGCCCAGCAGGAGGGCACGACGTCTGGCAGAGACCCGCCGAGTCTCTGCCGTGGCCTATGGCCTCCTGCCAGCACACGACCAGACCACCGGGAAGCCTCTAGCCAGCACATCCCCCAACAAAAGCACACCTCGAGTGTGTTCGTGCCGAGGCGGCACCTAGCCTGGGGCCAACCCAGGGTCACTTCTACATCACCACATGCCCAGTCAATAGGACACCCAATCAGCTGCACCAATCTCGCAGCCGCCTCCCACCTCACCCACAATGCAACTGCCTCATGGAGGACCGGCAGCTTGGCAGTGTGTCCACATGGCGGACGTGCGTCACTCCTTGCACCATGCATGACACCCACTCGTGTGCCCACGCAGTGCATCTGCTCGCCTATCACAACCATAGCACCAGCTGCTGCCAGGAGGACTGTGCCGGCGCAACGACGGCTGCCTTGTCCAATGGCATACCAAGGAGCATACCTGCACCTCAGCCGTGCCAGTACACTCTGCCTCTCGCGCTCTGTTCGCACTACCTGCCACCCTTACTGATACCCAAAACAAAAGGAGAGCAAAAGCAAAAGCTAACACCCAGGGCGCTCACCTGGTCGTCGTCCACGAAGTCGATCTGCTCAACTCTACCTAGACAAAGAAAAGCAACAAGAAAAAAGAAAGAAACAAGGAAAACAGAAGTAGAAAACTCGCACCCAGAGCGGTCACCTGGTCCTCATCCACGAAGTCGATCTGCTCGTCGGGTGCCAGCCCAGTGTCATCAATGAAATCCCTGTCAGCGTCGTTTGCCTGCAGCTGCCGCTCCTTCTCCTCCTCATCCTCCTCAGGCTCCAGCTCAACTAGCTCCCCCTTGGCAGCCCCTGCAGGTTGCGTCCCAGTTATAGACGACCTTTACCATTTGATGAAGCCTAAGGCTTAGCTTGAACTCAACTGCGTTTCGCGCAAGGCCGTCTCAGGCCCGTCCAGCCCGTGTGTATCACAGATGCTAGAACTCATTGGCGCGGTTTAAAGTGAAATAGAGTGGTTGTGCTGAGGTGAGCAATCCAGAGCTGCTGGCTCAGCCACCCGTGCTATCCGCTTGGTTACAAAAAAAGCCATGTGAGTCAGGCCTGAAACGTCCCCGAGACAGCCAGTAGCTAGTCAGCTGCGCCTACCTTCTTGCGCTTCCTCAGCACCAGCATCAAAGTCCTCATCGTCCTCGTCGCTGTCTCCAAAGTCGATGCCGCCGGCTGGCTTGCCGGCACGTTGCTTCTGCTTCTTGGCCTGCCTCTCCCGCTGTGCTTCCGCCGCTGCCTCCTCCTGCAGTTAACCACTCTGGCTCTCAACCAGACAAGCACAGGCGACAAACAAGTGCCCAGGCCCTGGCTGCTTCCAGCGGTTCAGCTTGCAGGCTGGGTGCCGTATGCACGGCCCACCTGCTCCTTCCTTTTCCTCTGGAGTAAGTCCTGCAGCTTATCTAGCTTGTTTGCCGCGGCTGGAGCCTGCTGGGGCTGCTGTTGCTCATCATCCTCATCAGAGTCGCCGAACAGATCCTTGTTTGGGTCCGCCATGGTATTGCTAGCGGCATTATGGAGCAGCAGAGGCGGTTTTGGCTCATAAAAGTGGGCCGTGCTGAGCTGTGAGGTGCTGAGCTGTGGGCGCGATTGAGGAATGAGATCTCATGAAAGCTTGTGCGCTACTTTGTTTCGTAAGTTTACTCGCGAAGTCAATGCTCACACCCTTGGGGAGCACTGCAGAGTAGCATGATGCCACCACGGTCGCGTTGCATCGCTTGAAGACCTTCTGACACAGCGAAACTAGGCGTACAGCCGGCGGCTAGACTAGCGGTTGCACTCGTGCGGGCCGGCAGGCCAGCAGGGGAGCCATGGGCAGGGACGACAAGAAGAAGTCGTCTGGCGTGGATAACACCTTTCGCCGAACCTGGGACAAGGATGAGTTCCGGGAAAAGGCCAAGGAGCGAGAGCAGGTTCGTTTTGGGGGTTGCCCTGCCCTCCATGCTGCTAAAATTTGCAGCGCCCATGGTGCCGCTGGCAGGGTCCCCCGTTCTTCGCCTCTTTGCTGCAAGGCTTGCGCAACTGCCGCCTGTCCTCTGCCGGCCCCTCCAGGAGGAAGAGAAGAATGAGGAGTCGGCCCTAGAGGCCCGGAAGCGGCGGCGAGTGGGTGAGCGCTTGGCCAGGCCCCAGAGTTTGGTGTCGTCATGTTGTGTGGCCCCCTAGTGCCGTGCAGCCTGCACCGGCAACGTGTGGACGCCGTAGTCTGCAGCACTGCCTTTTTGGGCTGGGGTGTGCGTGGGTGGCAAAGTGGAGGAAGGCTGCCGGATGGTTCACGGTGCCAAGCTCAGGAGCTGGGGACCCGGCCCCCACTTGCCCTGCCCTCTGGCACACCGCACTGCACAGACCCGGAACCCTAGGGCCTCAGGGTACAGCACCGCCAAGTTCGGCCTGCAACGGTGCATTGTGCGGAATTCCCCACCCCCCCTCCCCCGTCCCTGTGCAGAGCGTGACCCTCTGCACCAGGGGCTGATCGTGCAGCGCGCCAACCTGCAGGCGCGCGACTACCAGGTAGACCTGGCAGCCAAGCTCAACAAGACGCAAGTGGTGTCGCTGGCCATGCCGCTCAGCCAGCAGGTGGGTCAAGGCAGGCAGGCATGCTTGTGAACGCTGGTGCAGGTGTGAGTGGCTCAGTGCCAAGCACGTCCCAGGGCAGGGTTGGTTTGCGATTTTTTTGCTGCCATCCTATCTGTGCTGGCGGTGCGGGGCGGTGCATGTGGCACAAGGCGGCGGACGCCAGTGCAAATCTCTTCGCATGTGACGGCTCCGGGCTGGCTAGCTTTGATGAGTGTGGCCTGCTTTTGCCAAGGTGGGGGCGGCTGTTGGCCACCCCCCCAACGGCGTGTCCCCCTGCAGCAGCCGGCGATGACTAAGCGCCGATTCAGAGTGGTTGTTGCTGACTCCCAGTGCAGCCTGAGTCGTGCCAAGAAAAATCGTGGTTGCCTTATTTACCATATGAAGCGTTGGTATGCCCCCCGCCCCCCCCCGCCCCCTCCCCTGCTGCAGGCCGGCTACTACTGCTCCGTGTGTGACTGCATCCTGCGCGACTCCCAGTCCTACCTGGACCACATCAACGGCAAGTGGCACAACCGGGCGCTGGGCATGAGCATGCGGGTCGAGAAGTCGACGGCGGAGCAGGCAAGCAGGGAGGAGCAGGCCTTGGAGTAGGGAGGGGGGCATGGCACACGTGCCCGCGGAGCGGCTCTTGTAAGGCACTGAACCTGTCAACCCCCAGCTCTGGTGTACCATGTGGAATGTGGTCATGAGCGCGTGTTTCAGCAGGCGGAATAGCTTAGGACTGACTGGGGTGCCAAGGCGCGCGCCTGTCATGCACACCTGTCATATCCAGCTCACCCCCCATGGTGGGGGTCATGGTGGGTTTTATAATGGGGTGCCTGCTGGCCTGCAGGTGCGGCGGGCGCTCGAAGACGCCAAAAAGAAGAAGCAGGGGCCCCAAGAAGAGACAGACCATGTGGCAGATGGTGAGTAGCGCTATTGCGTTGGCAACTGGAACGGCTGCGAGTCAATGGTAATGTGGTGCAGGGGGGTGAAGTGGGGTGGACCTCCTGCCATGACACTGTACCGGCCGAGCGCCGGTCGCGTGCCTTCCCACCTGGCCGCGTTGGCTGTGATATCTGTCCCCGTGATGTGACTGGGCCGCCAGTCAAGCCCCGCCACAGTGCTTTCCGGCCCCAACAGAGTTCTCATCCATCCCGCCGGTGCAATTCCGGCTGCTGGCCCCGGGCACACCTTGCCTGCTTCTGCCGGGGGTAGCCAGAGCGAAAGGCAACCCCGCTGTGAGAGGCGCTGAGAATGCTGTAGCGGTAAACTCCTTAGGGACGCTGTCAACCCCCCATGCTGCCCCACCCTCTGTCCAGGGTTCAGCCGCGAGCAGCTGGAGCGGCAGGAGGCAGAGGAGCGCAAGCGCAGAAAAGGCGGGAAGGGGGGCGGAGGCGCCGGCGGGTCAGAGGGGGAGGAGGAGGAGGAGGAGGGGATGGATCCAGAGATGGCTGCCATGATGGGGTTTGGCGGCTTTGGGACGAGCAAGAAAGTAAAAAGGGGGGGGGGGGGTCTGGCCAGCAGCCCATAGGGGTGGGGGAGGGGGAGGAGAGGGGATGGACGGCTGGCAACCTTGGGCACCCGGATTTGGACCAGCCTCATGTAGGCGTGGCCTTGCGGTGTGCAGTGGCGCTGCTTTCTCGGGGCACATGTGGGCGCTTGAGGGGCCGCAGGGAGTTGCTGGTCGGGAGGGTACCAGCCACCCACCATGTGACCTCCTTGGATGGGCGGGACTGGTGGCAAGCGGGCGTCTGTGCAGGGAGTCCAGGATATGTTTCTGGATTTTGTCATAGGTGGCGGGCAGTTTGGACATGGGAGAGGTGGGGGAAACTGTACTGCCAGGGTTTGACACAGTCATGCTCTTTATGCTTTACACCCAGCGTGCGGCGTGGCGTGTTGTCGGTACGCTTGTGATGATTTTGGCTGTCGTGCTCCTGACTACAGATCCAGCAGGATTTTCCCTTGGCCGTTGAAGGGTGGGTGACGAGATAGAAATGTGGGTTTTCACTCGTGTCAAGTCCATTGATGCCATGCCAGCCAGCAGCATTTTGCTCTCTGTGCATATATCTCGAGCACTAGAGAGCTGGCCTACCCTCAGTGGGGATCGAGCACTGGAGGGATCCGGCATCTGATCTGCTGGGCATTGCTGCAGCATGCTGGTTTACCGTGTGTGTGGTCTTTGACGCGATTCCGACGTAGGCAGTAACGAAGTTCTTGCTAAGGTCTGAATATGATATACAAACGTTGCATGTGCACCCTCTAGGCGAACCATATATGCGTCGGCATTGCGACTCCTAGTAGAGATCTGGATCCCTATGGGTGCTGCCCCCAGGTCAAGCGTGGCTGTTACTGTCAAGGACCCCGCAGCACAAGATGCTGGCAGCGGCCCAAAAGGCTCGGCGCAGGCAGGGTGGCACGGCGCAGCCTACCTACAGATTGTTACGATCTTGAGCTCGTTTTTGATTGGAGCGTTGGCGGCGGGGCTGCTGTTCCAGTCTGTTGGTGAGTTGGGTGCAGGCCTCCCTTGTCAGTTGTTGCGCTCTCCCTGGCAAGGTTTCTGAGAACAGGGCTGACGTGCGTGACAGTGCCACCTGGTGTTGCTCAGGGCGCATGACGGCTATGCCCAGGCACCATGCCAGGCTACAACTGGAGGAGGGGCGGCTGCGGTTACAGCAGGAGCAGCAGCTGCAGGCCACTCAACAACTGGCGGCACCTCCGCAGCAGTGCTCGCCTGCGCCCCCCAAGGAGTGCCCGCAGCCCTCCCCCTGCCCCCAGCTCTCCCCTTCCCCCTGCCCACAGCCCTCCCCGCAGCCCCCGCAACCCTGCCTGCCCCCTCCGGTGCCTCCTTATGTGGTGAGTGGGGCCTGGGGCAGCGGGAAGCAAGGCAGCCCATGCCCGGCAGCAACAGCCCCTGCCAGCAAGCAAGCTGATTTGCGGGTGTCTGGTGACGGCCAGGGGCCCACACCCAGAGCCTGCCTGCCGGCGTCGCATGTCAGCCATACTGCCTCACAAGTTGGCAGCTGGGTGCTGCCTTGGCCATCCAGGCCTGAATGATTTGCGCATTTTTCATGAAAACCTTGGCCTAGTGGTGGCGTGCCGCTTTGGCAGCCCCTGCGAACGCGCCACCCATGCGCTGGGGCCCTATGTGTGACACTGAAAAGCATCAGTAGCCGTCATAATGGCCACCCCTGCAGGCCCGGCACCTTGCTGCCCTGGAGGCGGCGCCCACGCCCTCGCTTGCTGAGGTGGCGCGCCAGCAGGGCATTGTGTACATGGGGTCCGGCAGGCGGCTGCAGCGCTTTGCCTCCAAGCTGGTCAGCGGTGAGAGGCAGGGGAGCGGGGGGCGGGCTCGCTCCCTTAGGGCCGCGGGCACCGTCGGAACCCTTGAATGTTGGTGTGTGTGTGTGTTGGGGGGGGGGGGCGCGTTGTGCAACTCTCAGGCATGCGTGGGGAGGATATGAGGGCGCCCCCTTCGCCTGGGGGAGGAGAGAGTGCATTAGGGGGTGCGCTTCTCATGCACCCACCCCCCACCGCCGGGCCGCGCCTGTTACCAAGGTAACCCTGGTGACTCTGCCACCCGCTGG
>BBXU01002675.1:0-27350 GCA_001598975.1 Parachlorella kessleri
ACACACACACACACACACACACACACACACCACACCACACACCCGACCGCCGCCACCGTACGTACCCCCCCCCACCCCCCCCACCCCACCACACACACACACACACACACCAACCTCAGGGCTGCAGGCACCAGCGCACACCCACACACTCACACCCACACTCCACGATAGCTCTTGCATTGTACAGCAGGGGGGGGAGGGACCGTCCGGTTTCGTTTGTCCAAGAGCAGTCAGGGTAGCCTACCCTGGCTGCTGTTGGACAAACTGAGGCGACGGTCGTGGTGGCCAGCCCCAAAACACATTAAGCGCAGAAGCAAATTGCAGCGAGCACTCCGTGACTGGGTTGCAAGCAGATTTACTAGGAATCGCTGCTGCAGGCACCTGGGTGCACGGAAGGCGCTTGCCACTGTGACCTTACCGGTGTGTATGTACCCTTGGACGAACTCTTAGCAGGCTAGCCCATAAGCTTCTTTGAACTGAATTACGCGGGTGTGGGCCAGCTTGAGATTAGGCGTCTGGGGCTGGTGAAAGCAAAGGAGCGGAGTTGTAGCATCAAGTGCTGCTAATTAGCTGCTAATTAGCTGCTAATTAGCTAATAAGTTTGTCTGCAGCCTCGGGGTCCAAGTAGCCAGAATGCGAGACCCAGGGATGGGACACGCAGCAGAGCTGGTAACGACACGGAAGCTCAGCACCGCAACGGAGTTACTGGGGACGTGGAAGCTCCAAGCAACGAATGTCACACGGCTTCTGAAGACCTCCTGCGAGACCTAAGGGAACAAAGCCGCAGGGCGCTTGATGGGATGATCGTCTGGGCTGGCCTGATTGCCGCTGCGGCATTCACCGCGTACATCCAGTACCCCCCAGGTGCCGCCTTGGATGATGGCAGTGGTGCAGCAGCTGCGGCTATCTCTGCAAACTCCACCGAAATCAACCTGGACCACCATGAGCGGGCTTTCTTGGTGAGAGCCTGTCTTATTGCCACTGCAATGAGGAAGGGGGGAAGCGCGGCTGTGTTTAGAATGACAGCATCTTCACCAGCTGCTTATGAGGTTGCAATCCTGCTCGCGCATCCAGCTGCTGCATCAGCATGGACAAAGGCTTGCACTGAGGTTGCACTGGAAGGCACTGAGGTCCCTGGCCCAGTGCCCTCCCTGCAGATATACGTATACGCGGATGCTAGTGCTTTCTTCCTCGCCTCTTCAGCCATCATCATGCACCTCATCTCAACAACAAAAGGGTACAGGGTGTCAGCCGTGCTGACAAACCTCTGGTGGGGAGTGAAAGGCACTAGGGTTGGACAGAAGATGAGGAGGACCATGTCGCGGCGGGCTCAGCTACCGGGAGCAGACAGAGTTCATGTCAGGCGCGGCGTGGCATTCCTGCTAGGTATGTGGCTCTGCTGGCATGCACACAAAGTATAGGTTCGCATGCTTGTGAAGCTAGGGACCCCTCAGAGAAAAGAAGACGACCGCCCACACAGCCATCCTCCACCACAACCCCCTTTTGCCCTGCACACCGCCTTTGCCCCCTACGGGCTCGTGCGCTTGCAACTCGATGGCTAAGGGCGCCCGGGGGCGTGTGCTTTGAATGGATGACAAGGTCTGCAATGAGGGTGTGAAAGGCCATAGGCATGTGCACTGTCTTCCCTCGACACTGCTTACCCCGGCGCTGCAGGCATGGGATCGATGGTAACCCTTGCTGGCTTGGCCCTCGGTGCTGCCTTCCTTTCTGCCGGCTACCTCAGCTTCGGGCAGCGGGGAAGCCTTTATAGGAAACATTTCTACATTGTCTCTATTCTTGGGTGGTCAGTGCTTACTTTCTTCGCCGTCTGCTGGCTTCTTTGCTTGCTGTGCTTCTTCTTCGTCCCCGACAAGTTCCTTGAAGCCCCTACGACCCAGAAGAGCCTCACTGCCAAGCCCAGCGAGCCGGGTGCATAGCACAGCTACGCTGGCAGCCACCATGCTGTGTAGCTGCTAATGTGTCGACCCGAGAGTTGGCCCCCATGACGTGAGTTGGATATATGTACAGGCCGACCAGCGAGGCCTGGCCAGGGTTGCCCATATGGGTTGCATCCGGTGTCTACATAGTATGGCAGTGCTGCTGCATGCGCGGTCCCTCCTAAATCTGTGTGGCTTAAGCTTGCTGGAGGTCGGGTACTTATGTGCATGCACAGCATGATGTACTAGGGCATGAAGTGCCCTCATAAGAAGAAAATTTCATTTCCCCAACTGAAGTACTGCAGCGGCTCTGAAAACTTACTGCATACCCGTAACTTGTCATACTGCCATCTAAAACTTTCTCTTCGCTGACTAGGGGCACAGCGCTAGCTGGCCCCTCGCAGCTGCAGCCTTGACCTTACCGGAACGTGTGGTCACATGTACTACAGTACAATATCAGTAATGTATTTGGCCATCCCTTTGAACTGAGCTCCGTTTGCCCTGGCTGACATGCATGCATTTGGATAAGTGCCCACCTATCCAAACTACCAGTTAGGAATGCTTCAAGTTTGTACTTGTTGGGTCTACAAGTAGGCTACCTGATGCCACGCATGCATGATGCCTCAAGTGACCCTTGTGGTCGGCTGGCAGTTGTAAGTCTCCAATCTGTAAACCACCCTTGCCTAGCAGGCACGACCACCACGTCTAAGTCAAGCCACCGGCCGTAGGGCCTAAGCAGCATACACCTGGGGCATGCCCCGGGCAAACTCCGCTGTCTGCTCAAACACGTGGGCTAGTTGTAAAAGCTGCCCCTCCCCAAAGGCCCTCCCCACAAACTGCAGGCCCACAGGCAGCCTGGCGCCCCCCTCCTCCTCCTGTGCGAAGCCACAGGGCACGGTGACAGCTGGCAGGCCCGCCAGGTTTAGATTAGTAGTCATCAAGTCACCTACAGTTATAGAGAAGCACACACAGGTCATGTTGGAGTGCTACATGGATTTGGCCGGCGCCTGTGCACCCCAACACCAGCAGGCTGCTCCGGATAAGGCGCCGATCGTTAACTGGGGTCGAGGGTTAGAGCAAGGGATGGCCTCCATGGTGTCAATGGCCGGTCCAGGCATCCATGCTGGTGGATATTGGCAGAGCGCCAGGAACGTTCAACGGATGCACCTGCTGCCCTGCCAGACCCATAGCGGCCCCCCGTTTGCATTCCAGCATGGCTGGCGGCGACACATGCTGGTAGCTTGGTGCCGTCAGTACTAGCCTACTACATCTTGCCCACAACAACTGCCACATATACCAAAATTCTTACTCTGCTGCTGCACCCAGCAGACTTGCCTTTATACATCGCCAGTGGGTCTGACACCTTGGAGCCCAGCTTATAGGCGGGCGTGGGCGCAGCGGGGCAAAGCAGGGCATCGTACTGCCCCAGCGCAGCACCCATCTCGCGCTGGATCAGCGTACGTACCTGCAGGTACAGCGAGCAGTACGGGGCAGGATGTTGGCACAGTAGGGCCCAGCAGGGCGGGGTACTGCCACATCGTAGCACCCATCTCACGCTGAAAGGCTTCTGACCTCGCAAGTATATCTAACAATGCTCGGTCAGCAAGGATGGCAATGCCAGGTCTCACCTACATCTGTACAGGCGTATCAATCAGGTCTCCCAAGCCGCCCCACCTGCCAACTGCGGGTACCTCTACCTAAGGAGGACAGCACCCCACCGGGCTGGAGCCAACCTTTCACCTGCTGCGCGCGCTTGTAGTAGGCGTCGTAGTAGCCCGCCGACAGCGCATAGGTGCCCATGAGGATGCGGCGCTTCACCTCCTGCCCCAGCCCGTCATGCCGCGTCTGGTTGTACATGCTGCGCAGCTCTGCAGGCGCAAGGCTCATACACAGTTACTGCCTTGGTTAGGGCTCCAGGGTACACAGAGCACTGCCACGGACATGGAATACCATGCAATCCAACCCGCATGTAATGCGGGGCATGGCACAGGCTTGCTGGCATGTGCTTGACTCACCCGCTGCCGCTGCTCGAGGCCCGTACCGCACGCCGTCGTAGCGGGACAGGTTGCTGCTCGCCTCCGACAGGGCGATGACATAGTAGGCTGGCAGGCCGTAGGCAAAGCTAGGCAGGGAGACCTGCAGCGGGGAGTGGAAGCTGGGGGCTCACAAAGGGGGAGAAGATTTCCTGAATGGGGGCATGGCTTGGTAAGCAGGCAATCTGTAGGCACAGCTGGGCTGGCGACCTGCGCCTGTGTGAACATCTGCTACAAGGAGGAGTACCACCGTGAGAGAGAGAACGCCGCCCCGGGAGCACAACCTCACAAGAGCCGACAAGCCTTGGTCATAAGGTCAAATGATACATGCGACTGCAGTGCACGCCCACCTAGGCAGCAGCGCAGCCCAGCCATGCCCTCAAGCCCAAGCCAGACCACCCTCCCGCTCTGTCACATTCCAGACTGCCTACGTCCCGCTACAAAACCATGCACGGCAGGACTGGGTTTAGGCTTGCTGCACTCGACAAATGGGTCGCTTCTTAAGGTTGTGGACACGAGTAGCCCGCCTGAAGACCGCCAGCAGGTGCGTGTGTGCTTGACGGGCGTACCTCCTCTACGCTTGCTCCTAAGGATTCCAGGTGCCTGACCGCTGCGTCCACGGCTGCTGTCACTCCCGCGTCCACACCCTCGCCGCTGGTTTCCCGGATCACCCCAAACCTGCAAATGAACAACAGCTACAGCCCCTCCCATTCATAGAAGTCCTAGAAGCACGGGGTCGCTTCATTTAGACGGACCGCAGCTGATGTGCAAGCTTGAAGGTGCTCAGTACCAGCACACAGAAAGCTCAAGCGCACCCGCCAGGAGGCTACTAGCAGCCCAGGAGCAGCCACTCAGCAGCACCTGGGGCAGATCATCCACCATTACCACCCCTCTTGAAACCCTTGCTTTGCATTACAGGTCTGCTTCTGACCAGCAGGTGGCAACACAGCACTAGCTCACCGTTTGCCCTCCAGCGGCCGGCTTGCCAGCTGCTCCCGGGGTACCAGCCCCGCTGCAAAGTCCTCTGACGGGCGGCTGCTGCAGGTGGAGTCGTTTGCATCAGGACCTGCAGCACGACCCCATGCTATGACTACCCTTGCTAGTCATCCCAAGCAGTGAGGCAATCCCTCGGTAGCTGTCCCTTGGTAACATAGGAACCCGTTTAGGATAAAATTTCCTGATTAAAATGTTCCAGGCATGAGAAGAAGTGCCTGGTTATGGATCAGGAGGGCGAGGCAATACATCAACCTCACTCCTTGCACCTGAGAGGACACCAAGCCGGCAGTTCATGCAACCCTCAGCCGCAATGGGCACACACCTACAGCCAGCCACCCGGCACTACATGTGCCACTACCACATTGGGCACACGCCTGTACCCAGCCAGCACTACACACGCCACTACCTCCCCTCAGTCAAACACCTAACGCCCTGTCAATGCACCCCCAAGGCACAGCAAGGTCAGGCACCTGCCATGACGCTCAGCAGCTCAGCAGCATCAGCCACGCTGGGCGCCAGGGGCCCTATGCAGTCCAGCGACGAGGCATATGCCACCAGCCCATATCGCGACACCCTGCCGTAGGTAGGCTTGAGCCCCACCACCCCGCAAAAGTGGGCGGGCTGCCGTATGCTGCCGCCGGTGTCGCTGCCCAGCGCGGCTGCGCACTGGTTGGCTGCCACGGCCGCTGCGCTGCCGCCAGAGGAGCCACCAGGCACGCGGCTGGTGTCCCAGGGGTTGCATGTCACCTGTGCATGGGAGGTAACCAAGCTACCAGGGAGATTATTCAATGACTGCTGTTGCTTTTGTACATGCCGCGGCTGGTGTCCCAGGGGTTGCACGTCACCTGTGCATGGAGTGGGAAAGGGCAGTGGAAGGGGCGTCTGCCATTCACTGTACACTGTGGGTGCATGGCAGGTGAAGCCGGGTGGGGCATCAGTAGCCATGCCGCAGATGTAGATAGCTTAGAGATGAGCCCTCCAGTCGCCCTGGCTACCAACACACGCGTGCCAGCCCCACACCTTGATGCTGCGGTCAACTTTTTCCAAGGCTTGCTTTGGCGCTTCCCTTAAATCTTCATAATCATGCAGTGCTGAGTACCTGGTACGCCGAGTTCTCCGTGCTGCTTCCCATGCCAAACTCGTCCATGTTGGTCTTGCCAATCAGCACCGCCCCCGCGGCCCGCAACCGCCCGACCGCCGTGGCATCAAAGGGCGGCAGGTAGCCTTGCAGCGAGCGCGACCCTGCCGTGGTCTGCAGGCCGCGGGTGCAGATGTTGTCCTGCAGGTGCAAGGGCAAAGAAGGGGCTGAAGGGGCGTTGAAACCAAATGCGGTCATGTCTGCAGGCCGCTGGTGCAAGGATAGAGGGGGGGGGCTGAGGGGGGGTTGCTGTCAACTGCAGTCAAGGTCTGCAGGCCGCTTGTGCAGATGTTGTCCTGCAGGTGTACGAGCAATGGCATGCTTAAGGAGCACGAGTTTTGTGTTGCAGGGAAGCCCAGGGCCTGCTGAGAGAGAGAGGTTCCGCAGGGCGCCAGCGCAAGTGTTGTCCAATATTGTGCTCGGGCAAGGTTTCGCCATCAAGTGTGTGCGCTGGCGACCCATGCAGCCTGCTGGTATGCATTTACCATCACCCTCGTGGGAATCACAGGCTCCCAAACTGTCGGATATGATCTGAAACGCGGCAGGTGCACCCTGATACCCAGCCTGGGGAGGCCACAGTAGAGTGGGGCATGCGCGCCAGCCTTACCTTCACTGCAATTGGCACGCCAGCCAGTGGCCCCACCGCCTCCCCACCAGCTATCCGCTCGTCGATTGAGGCGGCCTGCACCAGTGGTCCTTCTCCCTCAAGAGTGCTTGTTTCTGAGCTCTAGTGCGCCTCCTGCCTGTAGGCTTGGTAGCTGGGTGGCTGGTGTGTAAGCAACAAGGGTGGCTGGCAGGCTGCCACATAGTGCCCACCTGCTGCAGCGCTCTTTCTTCATCCACAGTAATGAAGCTGGCTATCTGCCCCTCCGTAGCAGCGATGTGCTTCAGGTATTGCTGCGTAACCTCCCGTGCGCTTCTCGACTTGGTCGCCACATGCTGCCGCACCGTCTGCATCGCTGAGGAGCTGCATCGTGCAACTTGCAGCCCTCTAGATACCATCCTGAGTGCAGTTGTCCTGTTTTGTTCCTGAAACTGGAGGTTCCTATGTGAGTTGCTTGGCAGCACCAGACTGCTTGCAGGCATGCCATGCACACGCATTGAGGAATTCCATCTACAGAGCGCACTTAGGATTGATCTAGCATTAGTCCTCATCTGCTGATGAGGTATCTAGTTGAGGATACCTTGGATACCCCCTCCTGTGTGCAGTGCCAGGCAGGCACCAGTCAGCTATCGCTAGTGGACTGTCCCTCGGGGCTCTTGCCTGCCTGTCTT
The DNA here is from genome assembly GCA_001598975.1 of Parachlorella kessleri. Lineage (NCBI taxonomy): Eukaryota > Viridiplantae > Chlorophyta > Trebouxiophyceae > Chlorellales > Chlorellaceae > Parachlorella > Parachlorella kessleri. Next base: position 7,380 of record BBXU01002675.1, read on the forward strand.
GCTAACACTGTCAACGTGCTGGTGATATTAGCAAGCTCTCCTGACAATAGTGACACCAGTACTGGGAGGTAAAGCAACAGGGACAGATTTGGCTTAAACACCAGCAAAAGCCTGCACAGCGTTGCCAGTGGAACAAGTGCACCAGGTTGCCTGTTGTGAGCCCCCGGGGCCAGCTGTGAGTTTGTATTCAGAAGAGAACAGGGGGTCGGCTGTAGCATATCCTCAATCTCCAAGCAAGAGACAGTCGCCAAGAGTGCTGATGATGATTCTGGAGCCATTGCAACACAACTCCACACACGTGCCCGGATGCAAATGTGTGGTGGCATGAGAGGAGATGAGAAGATCTCGCAAGCACAGCACGGCTTGCTTTGCCTTGACCGTGATAACGGGACAGTGGTCTTAGCACAGTCAGCCTCGCTTAAATTGCAGGGAAAGTTATTGCAGTTCTCAGAAAACTAGGAAGGCAACCCGGTCCTTGGCAACCTGCCATAGCTAGTCAACGAGCACGTTGGGACCCACAAAAATTAAAGAAAGATGCACTTGGCACTGCCACCACACCAACCACAGCACGGGCCACCACACCCAGGCACTAGAGAGCAGACGCAGACCTTTACAGAAAGTACGACTGGCTCACGCAGAGAGAGAAGCAACATCGGGGTTACCTCGCCCCCCTTTGACTCGCTAATGACTAAGTGTCACGAGGCTAAGCACAACATCGCTACCCACCTTGCCATGCGGCTCATGTGCCGGAAATTTTACAGTCAGTAATGAATAGACACACTATGCACTGCTCTCTTCATACTGTCCGGCTTGGCTTGTAAAGCGGAGAGTCCTCTGTTATACGCCCTCCACGGTCTCTTGCTTGGTCTTCTGTGTCGACAGCTCCTCCGCATAGGCCACTGCAGCAACCAACCCGCAGGGGCAACCCATAAGAGACCAGTGGAGGCGCAACCTGCCACTGACACGAATAATAGCCCACCCAGCTATATACACAGGCACTCCCCAAGGCAGGCATTAACACAGCTAGCCATCGGTCTCCTGGTATACATTCAATCATACTGCTGTTGCTGCTGCACAGCCTGGGCACCAGCCCCTTGCAGTACTGACCTTGGCCAGGTCGCCCACGAAGAAAAACTGCATCCAGCCCTGTCACTTCACTAAGATTTACCTCCCACTCTCTTCTCACGCCACCAGCTGCTACTCTTAATGGCAAGGAGTTAACAAAAGGTGCCTGTCGGCCTACCTGCGTCGCTGACTTGGGCGTGCACCGCCGAGATGCCGATCTTTTTGATGATCTTGCCTCGCCTCAGAGCCAGCAGCACCTGCACCCAAAAACATGTCAACTTCAGACCTTGGCTCCTAGGGAGACAGGAGACAGAGACGGGACCAAGTCGGCAGAAAGCAAACCCTACTGGCACCCCTGGATTCCCACTACAGGCGCCAGCCCTATCACAAGAAAATGCAGGCCTTCCCTGTGGCATGACTAAGGCAAGGACTCTGCCCAACAGACGCAGCCTGCCAAGACCTTGCAGAGCTGCAACACTTGCCTGCTTGGTGGGGTTTGCCAATATGAGTGTGATCCCCTTTTCTTTCAAGGTCTTGATAAGGTCAGCAAAGAAGTGGATGGCAGTGGCATCCAAGTCTGCAGCAGTCACCCAGCAAGTAGCAGCACCGCTCAGCAACCTTCACAAACCAACCATCTCTGCACCAGGTGCAGCTTGACGCAACCAGGCAGCAGTTGTGCAGCAAGCAGGTAGCTGAAGCAGCTACTCTTATGAGAATCTCCACCCCAAGCTGTCTTCACATTCATCGCTGGGCAAGCACAACCCACCAAACAAGCGCGCAGCCCTGGACTATGCCTTCCATCTAAGCAGGGCACGGCCAACTACTATCTGGCAGAGTGAGCAGCAGCTCACCATTGCAGGCCGCCAGATCTACGATGAGGTACGCCACCCGGGCATGGGTGCTCGCCTCATTCTCATCCAGCTCCTCCAGGATGTGGTCCTTCACATTCTGCGGCAGAGGTGCACAGAGGGGGTTCGATCACTCGGCTGCACAGCTAGCAGCTGACGGGCCGGCTGCTGCCTGAATGGCAAAGCAGGAGGAGTCCGAGGGTAACAAGCACCGCATGTGTTGCATCCATCCCGCAAAGAAAAGCAGGCGCACCTCAACGTTGGCATAGTAGAGTGGGGCGTCGATACGCAGGATGAGGATCCCGGGGTGAGTGGTGAGGCCGGGATACATCTTCACATTCCTGAAATGGGGGACAGGTTTGGAATATCAGTAAATGCTACACTTAGTAAGAAATGAAAAGTATGTTACACGACGAACAAGAGAGACGGAGGCGAAGGTTGCGGGGCAGTTTGATTGTTGCACCAGGGGCCAGTGGGGAACAGCAGAGAGTGCACCGCAGTGTCACATTCATGCAGCAAAGGAAGCACCATGGGATGTATGTGGCGAGTCTCGTCGGCTCATCACCCTGGCGCAGGGGCGGATACAGCTACCGGCACTGCACACTGGTGCACATGCCCCGCTAGCCCCAACAAGAGAGTGCCGTGATCATTCTCCTGACCTGTAGGCATTGGAGTCTGGCAGCTTGCCCAGGGTGGCGATGTGAGGGAAGGTGGTCTTGTAGATCATCAGCACCAGGGAAATGCCCACGCCCACGCCAATGCCAATCTCAACACCCTGCAAACGCCAAGAGACTGGTTAGGTGGCATAGAGCGCCTGGCCGCCTTGCTGTCACGTCAGGACTGACTGACGGGTAAACAGGACGAGGAAGTCAGTTGTGTGCATCTGATGCTGACAAGCGGATGTCACTTTGGGTGAGGCACCGCAACACCGCCAATGCAGCAGCGTCCGCCACAGCTTAGGTGATGGCAACTCACCAGGAAGAGCACAAAGAGGAAGACGGCGTTCCAGACGAGCCAGTCCAGCTTGCTGATCACCCACAGGTGGCACCACTCGCGGAAGTCAAACAGCTGCAACACCCCCACAATGATAATAGCGCCCTGCATGGCAACCACATGGTACACCACTGTCAGCTCTGGCTCAAGCTTGTGGGTCCTTGTGGGTGACTCGAGGCTGCTATGCTGGTGGAGCAACCAATAACAAGATGCACCGTACCACTTGCGGGGGCACTAGCTGGCCCAACCTAAGCCCACAACAAGGCAGGTTGCCAGCAACTCTCCCCTTGTGCAGCAGTGGGGCTTCTTGGCTGCATCCCTACGTTCTGCAGGTCTAGATGGTCTAGATGAACGGCAAGAACGAGCTGCAGCTTGGCCCACCAGAGCTGCAATGATAGAGCACATACGCTAAGAGTGCCGGGGGAGCCGGTGCCCGACACCGCTGTGGCAATCACTAAACGCAGATGGCATGCACGGCAGTCCCGCAGGCTGACTAAACCCGCTCCTACCTGGACGTTGGCGCTCATGTGCGTGAAGACTGGCGTCAGCACCAGCAGGGTGATCATCAGGAGGATGCCGGTGGTGAAGGAGGAGATCTGGGACTTGGCACCGATGCTGTTCTGGATGGCTGCATTCAAAAAGCACAAGCCAGTGGAGGATCAGCATCACCTACGGCTATTCATGTGCTGTAGAGCTGAGCTGGAGCCTCTGTGTGAAAGGGCCATCAGGCGCCGCAAGGCCCTAGCCTAGCCTTTGCAGCCGGCTGCTAGGTGCGTTCATGATACCTCCATGGCTGCTCACACTGCCACAGCGGCAGCCACCAAGGGCCGGGTTCCCTAACAACACTTCCATGCCCACACACTATCTGCCACAACCTTGCATGGGGAGCGCGTGTGGAAGCTTTAAGAGGGTGGCCAACCAGGCTTTAGTCAGTCACCCGGGGTTATATATATATATATATATTAAATAAATATATTATTAAATAAATAAATATAAATATAAATATAAATTGCCCTACTCACCAGAGCGGGAGAAGGAGCCCGTGGTGGTGTAGCAGTTGAAGAAGGCGCCAGCCAGGTTGGCAAATCCGATGGCACGCAGCTCCTGGGTGGGGTTGAGCCGGTAGTGGTTCTGCTGCGCCAGCGCTCGGGCGATGGAGATGGACTCGCAGACGTCCACCAGGCACACGATGACGGCCAGCACGAGCTGCACAGGACAATACAGCATGGCCACCATTCAGACATCATGAAGCGTGCCACCTTGTCGAGGGTGGCCTTGCAGGGTTAGACATGGCAAACAGGAGTTTTCCCCCCTGCAGGGAAAGCCTGCGCACGGCCAACATGTATGGCCAGCCATGGCAAGCTGCAGGCACAATCTAGACCATCCGGAAGCCTGGGGAGTGGCATGGGTAGGGTGGCATGGCTTAAACCAGCCCTCTTCCAGAGTGACAGGTACAAGCACTGGGAAGGGCTGCTACTACCACCCACCTGCTTGCCGACGTTGATCAAGGGGAAGAACCAGCTAGCAGTGAAGTCAGGCATGCCTGCAAGGGGGTAAGCATGGGATAGTGCATTTAGTGCCTAGGGTAGGCTACATACCACCACATGGGGCGAGAGATAAGCACCAGATAAGGGTTCTTAGACATGCAGTGCCAGCTGGTGGCTCCAGTGAACTCGGCCACCAACTCACCGTCAGGGATCTTGCCGATATCCTTGATGAGGGGCTTCTTCTTGGGGCCATGGGGCTGGTACCACTTGAAGATGTTCATCAGGGCAATGGAGATGACGCACACGGTGAGGGGGCCGATGGCACGCAGCCAGAAGAGGCGCCTGCAGGAGCGCAGCGCAGCGAACAGTAAACGCTGGGAAGCGCAGTGGCTGGCACTGGCGTCGGTGCCTGCTTGGGTAGGATGCGGGGCGGCAACACACCAGCGTATTTGTGGCAGCCATACAAACAGCTGCCAGCTGAAGCCCCAACGTGCGCGCACAGGATGACTTTGCTCTGTCACTGAGGGGCTCCAAAAATGGGATGTGGTGCCGACAACCTCTGGCTTGTGATAACGAGCAATGTAAACTCACTTGTAGCGAGAGCCCAGGAACTTGAACAGCATCAGGAGGAAGATAAAGGCCATGCCCATCACAAACTCCCGCCACCTGCACAGGAACGTCCCCAAGTTGGTTGGCCGCGTGGCAAGGAGATATGACAAAACAAACTGTGCACCTTATTCGCCTCAACAGCTATAGACAGTGCCCATAAAAGGCACTTGCACGTGTTACTCCCACCAAGCTGTCAAGCAAAAGGCTGTCACGTGGAGACCAGTGTAGCCACAAAGCAAGATACGGTTGCCAACCCCCACTCTCTGCTCACTGACACAGCTAGCTTATCTCCGAGTTCATTTCACTATCCCCACTTACTGGAAGCCACTGATGGCGCCGAAGATGTTGTCAAACTGCTCGATGATCTTATCAGCACGGGGGATGCTGATACCCAGGATGTACTTGACCTGCACACGGGCAAAGAGGTGGCTACTGAGGGTGGAAGGCGATGGGATGAGAGAGGAGGTACGGATACACTGGGCTGACAGGCGGCTAATCAGGCGTTGCAAACGAGCCAGCTGCGGACTGCTGACACCTGCATCCCTAACTCAGGCACACATGGTGGGCTAGTACAAAGACCACAACATCAATAGGCTAGATGGGTACACCGCAAGGTTGGAAGTGAGCTCTGGCAAACACTCACAGCCAGTCCCATTGGCTAGCACTTGCCCGACCTACTGCCACAGACCACGAACAGGGGTCGAGTTGGAAATTTAAGCCACCATCGACCGACCTGTGAGAGGGCGATGGTGATGCAGGCGCCGCTCATGAATCCGCTGACCACCGTGTGACTGAGGAAGTTAGTCAACCAGCCCAGGCGCAGCAGGCCCACCCCGGTGTACATCAGACCGGCGATGAAAGCAATCTGCAAGCAGGGGGGCAGCCATGGTTGCAGCACATCTGTTAGCAACCTTCAACATTGATGCAAGGGGCAGCTGTCGCAGCCCAGCTGAAGCCAAGGCTCAGCCATTGCCACAAGGCGAGACGACAGCTGAGGCAATGGGGGCGCCACCAAGACACCACCCAACCTCTCCTGGTGTGCAAAGGGTCAGTCGGCTCCGAAAACAAGGCCTTTCCCCGGGAGCTTCAGCTGCCCATCCCCCCACAGACCCCCAGGACCAGCAACAAGATGACCACATGCGTCTGCACCGACTTCCCACCTGCACTGCAGCTCGGTTGTACTCCTCCTGAGCGGCAGGGTCGGTGGGCTGGTTGGGGTTCTGGTTGACAAAGTCGAACATCCTGTCGAGGCCGTTGCCCAGAAGCATGGATGTCACGGCCACGGGGCCCACAGCCAGCTGCTTGGAGGAACCAAACAGAGAGTACACGAGGGGGGGAACGAAGGCGCCGTAGAGACCTGCACAATGAGCGCAAGCCAGGGCAACAGTAAAGCATGGCCCTCTCATGGCTTCTGAAACAGCCTGGCAGGTTGTGCAACAGTCTCGGAACAGTCCACCAGCGAGCACCGGGGTCATGGTACTAGCAACAATCAATGTTACTTGCAGCCTCAACCGAGATGTTGCCCAACCGGTTGCCGGTTGGGCAACATGAGATAGAGCAATGGCCACTCACCAAACACCTGGGGGAGGCCCGCAAGGTTGGCATAAGACCTACAAGAGAAGCAGCAGAGCCTCGAGTCACGAAGCTGCAAGCTAGCCAAGCAAGATATCCGCCTTTGTCACCACCTAGGTCACCTTTGTCACCACCTAGGTCACCACGCACAAAAAGATGCACGCTGAACAGTACCACTCAAGCCCGGCAGCCAGTTGGGGAAGCTCAGGCCGCGATGCACAGAGCAAAAGACCTGATGGGCAACTTCAAACCACGTGGCTAGCAGGTGTTGGTAAGCAGGGCATGACACACCCAGCCAGGCAGCTCACATGCCCTGGGGGATGACCATGGCTCCCACGGACAGACCAGAAAGGACATCGGTCTGCAAGTCAACCAGGGCGATGGCACATGTTAACGACAATAACACAGGAGCGCTGCTGCAGCTTCCCACAGAATCAAGTATATAAACTCAGAGAGTGTCCGCCACCAAAGTGCACGATACAACTCATAGTTCTAGGTGATACTCGTAGGGATCAGGCGCAAACAGAGCCTTGGAGACTGGCTAAACAGGAGCATGGCAGGCTCGTCCACACACAACACCAACAAGTTCCACACAAGCGCCGCCGTCCTTGTATCGGGCGGCTGGTCCCCGCCCCATACTCACAATGAACCAGCCCCTCCAGTTGTAGACACGCAGCCATACTATGCAGGGCAGGAAGTACCCAGCCCTGCAAGTGTCAAGCAACTATGGTCAGTCAAGCTTAGGCACCCAGCGCCGGCCGCGGCTACAGGACTAGCCACGGCAAGGAACCAGCAGTGACAATAACTTGTGTCACAAAAGGCAGCGGGTGGCGCGTTCCTACCAGTCCAGCCAGGTGAAGCCCTCGGTCTCCTTCTTGGTGGGCAGGTAGCTGCAGACATGACATGACACTGTGTCAGGCCCAGGCCAAGGTGGGCTAGGTGCGATTACCGGCTCGGAGGCCAGACACTTGCTTCGCTCCAGCGGGACAGGACCTTCGAGCCTGTTACCGTCCCATACTTCTGCTGGCACTGCAGCCTGCTGAGAAGATACCCCCAGGCGCCGGTAACGCTTGGGGCTGTTCCCACAACGCATGCAGGGCGTACAGCCCGTCATGACAAGAAGTTAAGAGTTATATAAGCCGGGCAACTCACTTCACCCTGGCCTTGTGCACCACGAGCTTGGCGGTCTCCAGCACCCCCCGCTCATCGTCGATGACCTCGTAGCCTCCAGCCTTCTTAGTCCCCAGGCGGATGTACGACTGGCCGGCGAGTTTCCGGGAGGTCTGCTTAGGGGACGAAGAGGCCTTCGGCGAGTCGCTGGCCTGGGAAGCCATGGCGGCGGTGGCTGTTTGGTGTCGCCACCCACAAACAAGCCACAATATGTAAGAAAGATTGGATGAGAGGCCTTGACTTATGTGACTGGTGGTGGGACCACGCTAATTTGCTGCTACCACGGGTCGCCAGCTAACAGTTCCAGCAAAACTAGCCGCCTTGCGGGCACCGGCCCTGCTATCTCAGAGCTACCTCTTTCCCTGTTCCTGCAGACGCTGAGTTGAAGGCAGTGCGAAGCGCCCACAGGAAGCAAGTTTGCGCTCAAGGCGGCGCAGCGTCCTTGCGTGAGCTTTATCCTCAGCCTTTAGGCCCCTCTTCAGGAGCCTTCCAGCACGATGGGAGCTCCTCAAATTCGGCAGATAACCCTCGGGCTGGCAGCGGCTCAGGTGAGAGAGAAGTATCGAGCGTCATGTTACGTCGGCCTGGTGGCCCTGGTCCTGTACGGACACACAAGGAACCTTGCACCACACGCTCACAGCTCACGCTGACCTTGGCCTTTGTCACCTGCAGATAGCCTTGGGAGTGATCATCCCTGCAGTTACCTCCACCAAGCTGAACCCTCCTGGCGACTGCTGGCTAAACCTTATGCCAGGCAGTGTGTGCGAGTGAGTGGGTTGGCAGGGTTTCGGGCCTCACACTTCAAGCAAGAGGAAAGAGGTTCACACTCCCCTGTTCAGTTGCGTGCTGCGGGCTTACTACGTCAGCGGGCAGGGCCTACAGATGAGCCGTCTATTGTTCGACACGGTCGACCTATAGGGCCTCCTAGCTTCTCCCTTGCAATTTTGTTTGCGGATACTTCTCTGATGTATGCTAGCCCAGGGTGTGGTGCGGAGCTGTGGGCATCTGCCAGTGGGTGCTCCACCCTGGGAGTCCACGTGTCACTGACAGCTTCGCCTTGCCTGCTTGCAGCTTTGTCTACAGCACCTCTGGATTCTCTCTGCTCTTCTCTCTTTTGCTGGCCATCCCCACGGTAAGCTGCCTTGTTTAGTGCACCAAAGCATGTGCGCAGGTGCCAGTGCAGTTCTCCAAAGCACAAAACACGAACAAAGTCCGACTGTCCCTTCGGAAGCCATTAGTGCTCTTACTGGTGTCCCCAAGATTCCAGGTTATGGCTGTCTCCGTTGCACAGGGTGTCACAGGTGTTCAGCTGCAACCCCTTCACCTGTCAGTCTTGCTTCCCTTGACCATGCAGCTGCTCTTCCATCTGCGGGCTACCGGCAAGGACGCTAGTACCCCACTCATTCCCGCAGCCAGCCACCTGGCTCTGTTTGGCGCTTTCTGGTGGATGGTCCTGGCCATCACCATCACAGGTGAGACCAAATAGGCACCGCTTTGTTGGTTGTCCAGCAAGGGAAGCAAGATTTAGTATGGGTTCACAGTCATGGGGGACTTGACAGTGAGTAAAGCACTTGAATGGAGAGGGCCTGTTCACAGCCTTCATGCCTCGGTTGGTACGCGATGCGACGCGTGAACGCAGTGAGCCTTTCCTTTGCAGCACGCGGCAACCAGGCATCTGATGCCGGGTATCCCGAGGAGAGTGCTCGTGGTGCTGTCATCGCCTTCTCCTGGATTCAAATGGTGCTTTTCTTGGCGGTGGGCGTCATCGTCATCTTCGACAGGTGAGCCTATGCAACCACAGGGATGGGTAGAGTTGCGGCAAGGATGCTGGAAATGTTCTCTGTGCTCAGTGGGTTCTGCGCCCAGTGAGGCAAGCAGTGTAGGGATAAAACTGGTCTCCCCAGCGAGACCAACATCCGTCGCGCCAGCTCAGCTTCCAGTGCCCCGTGCTTACAACATGCTTGAAGCTGGTGACCCCGCTGCTAAATTGATTGAACGGAATTAAGCCGCGACCTTACACTCTTGATGTTTTTCCGTCGCCCTGTGTTGCAGGTTCCAGGTGTGGTACGCAAGGCAGAAGAGCAAGATCCCCGATGACGTCAGCGAAGAGAGCGATGAGGGCTATGCATATACCCGTGCTCATGCCCACACCCCCGTCAGCTGAGCAAGGGGGCCTGTAAGCACTGTCGCTTGCCTGTATATCTGATGGTGGTAATGGGGATGCTTTCACGGTGTTTGGTCTGTGGAGCCCGGAGCGTGACTACTGGTCAAGGTAGATGTAATATTGTTGTGGCTTCCTAGCCCGCGATGGTTAAATGTTATGTTTGCATCATGTCCCGGTGGCGAGCGTGTGAGAAGTGCTCTTTCTCGGACAACCAACAGCACTGCAAGACACTCTCGGCAATTTCTTGGCAGCGTGCTTCACCATTGACTGGTATAGGGGGTTTGGCTCGGGTGTAAGGCACCGGTGGTAGGTCTAGCATTGACACTGTAGCCTAATATTCATTGGGTGTGCAAGTCTCCCCATCTCACTGCTTTACTTGAGCCTTGGATGCATCAGCGTGTAATAGGAAAAGTGAAGTTACTCGGTGGCAGGGGGGTTGGACCATACACACCCGCTCAGCAGGATAGAGATGTCCTGATTGTTCACTGCACAATGCCTGCTGCTGCCCACCCTGTGCTCAGGACTCCTTACCAATATTGCAGTCGCGGCATGTTCAGTCACCACTTGTGTGGCCCCCTTCTCCCTCCTCTCACTTCTCACACGAGTTCTGCTCTGCCAGACTTGCCGTTCGCACAGAGTAAGCAGTGGGCAAGCAGCACACAAAATGTACACCTCCTGGGGGTGCAGTAACTGGCTTAGCACAGCTTACCCTGATCCCTCCACGGCCGCAGTGCCTACAGGTACATTGAAAGGCTAGGCCACCAGCTTTCTGGCTACCACCGTCCCTCAGCTGCAAGCTTGACCGGTAGAAGGGCTGGCCAGTGCCGATAGAGGGCAACCGTCTACGCTCAAAAGCTGACCGTATACTGTCCCCCGGTGGCGGCGGGGTAAAGAAAGCCGGAGGTATTATATACCTATGTCTTCCTGGTCAGATATTGAAGGTATAGCAAGAAAAATGGGAGCGCAGCGAGTCCCTCAATGTGGATTAAACGGCCGCCGGTATGGCTGTTTGCTGGTAACTAAAGGCCACCTGGACTTGATCAGCATGACACGCATAGCAGCACCTAGGTACCAGCGTTCCAGCTAACGAAAAGCGGACTGCTGGTGTCATCCGGAAATGTAAACGCTGCGAAGTTACTTAGGGCTGTACAGTCTATCTCCCTCGCTTCTCACATTCCTGGTTTGCCACCATTAACTCTTCCCTGCTTTTGAATATAACGCCACAATGACTAGCCGTAACCGTACTATCACGCTGGGCTTGGCTGTGGCGCAGGCAAGTCTCGGCTTCTCATCATGAGTGCGCACTCTACCCTTAGCCTTCCAGTCACCCAGCCACCTGCTTGACGTTGTGCTCCTTGACTATAGCCGCCAGGCTCCTTATGGACCCCCTTCGTACGCATGCGAGAGACTGCGCTCTCCTGGAGTGGGCTACCTGTCTTACTTTGTGTGGAAAGTTTGGTGTCTGCAGATAGTCCTGGCCGTCATAATCGGAGTTGTGACAGCCACAGTGCTGAACCCTCCTGGCGACTGCTGGTTGAACCTGAACCCAGGAAGCGTTTGCGAGTGAGATGGCCTGCTGGGTACCAAGGGCGTTAAAGGCCACAGCTTGTCATGCTGCCCTCACTGCACCACAAGCTGCGCAGGTATGTCTTGCCAAAACTGCGCAGTTGCGTGCCCTGGTCCCATTAAACGGTGCCGCTTCTGCTACACAGTTTCGTCTACTGTACTGTCGGCTTTTCCCTCCTTTTTTCGCTCATCCTTGCAGTGCCCACGGTAAGTCTCACTGCACCCAAGCCTGCCTGCTGCTCTGCATCAGTGCGGGGTGCAAAAGAAGTATGGTGTGGCCGTTGTACACGCTCACATCAAAGCACTTGTTGCTTCTACTGTGGCTTGCCTGCTTGACCTGGGGCCTGCCTAAGTACTGGTGTAAGGCGTGCCATCATTGTCTCAACGGCTTTGTTTGTGTGTGCAGTGGCTTTTCCACCGGCAAGTGAGGGGCAAGGACCACAACTCCCCACTCATGCTGGAGGCATGCCAGCTGGCCCTCTTTGCCGCCTTTTGGTGGATGGTCCTGGCAATCACCATCACAGGTGAGGCAGGATTCATGGGGTTTGCGGCCATCGAGCCCAGAGGCCCGCATGCCTGTTTGCAGTGTATGTGCTTGGCTGGGTTGTTTGACGTGCTTGAGGCCCACCCACTCACCCACGTATGGCAGTGAGTGAGTGCGGGGACCAGCTACATCCTCTTGGCCCCAAGAAACGCCAAAGGTGTGAACTCTGGTGCAAACTCAGTACCTTGCTTTTGTCGCCGTTTGCTTGATGCAGCGCGTGGCAAGCAGGCATCTGACGCGGGATATCCTGAAGAGAGTGCCCGAGGGGCAACCATCGCCTTCTCCTGGATTCAGATGGTCGTCTTCCTTGCTGCTGCCTTGGTGGTGCTCTATGACAGGCAAGCCTGGCGAACTAGCGACCTGGTTGCCGCAGCAGTCACTTGGGTTGCCGCAAGGTGGCCCGCCTGCTGCCAATCACAGTGGTGCTGCTAACACTGCTTGCTAGGGCCTGCTGCCTTCGGCTTGTGTGGTGCAAGTGGCGTCAGCATTGACCATGCAGCACAGCAGTTGCAACAGACGCTACACTGCAGAGGTCAAGGCATGCAGCCAGCATATGTCCCTGGGCCACGCCTTACTCTTGGCTTGGGAATTGGGCAAGGGATGACAGTGCCTTGTTTCATGCCATGTCTGACCGCGCTGCTGTCAGCTGTGTGCAGGTATGTGCACTATGTGAATCGGGTCCGCAAGGATGATGATGCATCCAGTGAGACAGCCTCTGAGGCCAACTATGTGTACACACGAGCACTGGCGCACACACCAGTACAGTAGGATGCGTTCTACCCCTACATCGAGCCGCGACTTGGCCCTCAAGGTCGTTTACCTGGGTACCCCCTTTGCTATTCTGTTGAGTTACCAACCCGTGTGAGTCTGAAACTCCTGTGATCGTACCCCCCCTTCTTCTTGTGTTCTTACCCAGTCTTGCCGACTATGAGGGAATCGTTGTTGGCCAGTCAACAGAGGTTGGCTTGTCAGATGCTATATTCTCTGCCTTGCATGGGTAAGGATGCATCGCCTGGTCCACACGTGAGGCATTATCCCTTCAGTCGCCAGGGGTTGCGTTTTTCCGACATTAAGCTCACAGGGTGACATTGTAAGGTGTTCCTGGCAACGTAAAGTGGAGACGACAGGACAAAGCTACATGTCAGCCTCACCCGGTGCACGTCCATGGCTTGCTGAATAAAGGCCCCAGCCAGCACAGGGCTGCATCTCGGTGTCAGGTGTCATGCAGATGCCCTGCTGCAGAGCACCTTGGTGCAGAATCTGCATCAAACTCACTCCCAGCCGTGTGCCTGCTCGTCTGCTGCATGCTACAGTTGTCTGCTTCCAGGAAGAGCCTCCCCACCCTGCTGCCCTGGCATGATGCCATCCACTGGCTGCTGCTCCTCTTTCACGCTGCCGCTGCCACCGCCGCCGGTAGGCAGCCGCCCTAGCACTGCCTCCAAGACCCCCACAGCCTCTTCGTCAGAGTCATCGTCTAGCAGGGCCTTTCCCGGCGGCTGCTCTAATGGGAAAGGCTGCACCTCAGGGTAAAGCCTGCAAGGGGCGCAGGGTCGCATATCAGGCTAGAGCAGGACTTTGCCACAGGAGATACCCAGATGGGCAAGGCAGGCACCAGGAACCGGGTGCTGCCAGCAGGGGCAGCCTTGCAGGTGACGTAATTAGACTTGTCAGTCAGTAGATGCTGTGCTTCCCGGCCGCGGTCAATCGCACCCCCCTGGCTCCACGAACGATTGCTTGCCCAGGCGGCGCCCGCTACTGCCTGACGTAATCCTGCCAACTACCATCCGTCAACACAGGAGAGAAAGGGCTAACCTAGCAGCTGCCAAATGCTCAGATGCCACGCTCCATCGCAACGGGGGTTGTAACATGCAACCTTGAAACCATGGTGGGGACAGGTCACATACATGCCACCCTATGCAGAACCACATGCACCAAGCAACCCTTACATAAGTATCCTACCTTGTGAAGCAAGCCTTGGCATCTTCCACAGCTGACAGGAAGGTGGCTGTGTGGTCGGGCCCTGGGCAGAGCACCGTGTTGTGGGGCCAGGCGTCTGTATACCGCCTTATGGCTGTTCGGTGCTGCATATAGAAAGCTGCCATGACGGCTTTGGGCCCGGCTTGCCGCTCAGGCACAGCTGGTGACGCGCCTTCAGATGCGGGGGGTGCTGCTGCCTGTTCAGCTCTGGTGAGCTCTGACGTGTCGCCAGCAATGCCTGCGTGGGTAGCAGGGCATGCTGCCAAGGCATCGCTACTGTCCGCTCCTGCTCCTGCTGGGGAACCATCACTCTTCGCCGCCTCCTCCTCCGCCGCCGCTTGCTGCTGCTGCTCTTGCAATGGTGTCCTGGCCTCACCATCAGCCACAGTACCACCCGATGCTGCTGGCGTCTCCTGCTGCTGCGCCTGCTGGGGCTGCAGGCCGGAAACATCCAGCCCCAGCAACTCCAGCGCTGGCCGCAGCACGTCCACAGCTGAGGGCGCGGCTGCTTGTCTGTCGGCTGGCACTGCTGCTGCCGGGGTCCAGAGGTGTAGCAGGTACCTGGTAAGGGGACACCAAGAACGTTTGTGTGATTGGTCAAAAACAGGGAGCTACATAGGCGATTAATGGGATAACCTCCACAGCACCTCAAGCTGCTTACGGAGTCGTATGCCGCCGCTTGCAGGAAAACAGCTGAGCTTGTCCTCAAAAGAGCACCCATGGAGGCATTCACCACCGTCTCAACTCACTGGCGGGTGCCCCTGCAACATGCCTCAACCACGAAGAGCGCTCCCACATACACCCCTACCATCCTCCCAGGGCAATCTGGCGGCCCACCTGTCGCTGGGGGACGCTTTGGTACTGCTGCTGAGCGCCAGGCCACGCACAGCGTGCACAGCGCCCCGCACCGCCCCCGGGGGTAGCACCAGCAGCGACTGCTGCTCGCAAGGCACCAGGGGACTGTCCAGGACAGCACTGCAACGGTGCACTGCCGACTGCTCTATGTCTGGATGAAACGTGGAGAGCCATTCTTGCAGGTAGTCTTGGCTGGCTGCCAAGTGCTGGCACCGAATGACCTGTGCGAGGGAGAAAGGGATCCCGCGTTACATATCGGACACTACACGCAAGCAAACAGTCAACTAGCCATGCCAGTGACCTTCACAGCGAGTTACACAGGCGTGCTGAGGCAACCCAGCAGCACGCAGGGAGTTGTCCCCACTGTCTGAGAGTGAAAGTGGGCAGCACCATGCCAGCACTCTCCAACTTGCTTCTCCAACTTGCACAGTAGTCGGGCGCGCTACCTGGCGTGCGAGCATTTGGTGCACACTTGTCGGGCACCGGCAGGGAAGTCAGAGCACAGGCTCCCTCCTCACCCACCTGCCCTGTTCCCAGCTCCACGCCAACGCATGAGAAGGTGTGCTCATCAAATATGGGGCCCTCAATCGGGCATCGCAGCACCTGAATGGCCCCTGCCACTGCCGCGACCCGACAGAAAGCCTGCAGTGCAGAGGTTGGGCTGCGCTAGTGGGCCCAGTACCAAACGCCAAGTGTCTGCAGGAGCCACTCTAGTTTGACCCTATTCCTTGGACAGTGTGAGTTGCAAATGTGCAACCATCATGTGCTGAGCTTTTCCCCAGCTGACAGTGAGGTGGTAAAGATTGCCTACTTGGCAGACTGTGGAAGGAACTGCTGCCTATTGCCTCAATGCTCCCACCTGGGGCAGCTCGCCACAGCCATACATGGGCGTGAGGAAGGGCCCTGCATCTTGGCCATACCTGCAACATGCAGGCAAGGTGTCCTAGGAACTCCTGGCACCCCGCATGCCAGCCACATACGGCCTGCTTGCTGCTGCCCCTGCCGAACGTCTGGTAGAAAGGGCCATCCCGTGCATGCACGCCAAAAGGCAGACATGCACCTAGCAGCCCCTTGAACTAACAGCAGGGCTTCTTGTGTACCAATGACGCTACATGTTCATCCCCTGCTTGCTAACGGATATGCAGCTTCCAGCTTTGTTGCATTAACCTCGAAGATGACGGTTTCCAGGGTATGAGCTCCACCCGCAGCAGCACTTACAGGAACACACCGGGCGCTTACCTGCCCACAGAGCCCAGGTGGATGCCCATCAACTTCAAAGCCGCTGCAGCCGAGAAGACCGCTGCACTCGGCGGCTGCTCCCCGCTGTCGCCGTCAGGTGGCACCGTTTCCTGGGGCGCCTCCAGGCCACTCGCTGGAGGTGCTACGTCACGCTGTGCCTGGTCTTGCATGAGCACAGCGTGCAGCAGCAGCGCTTGGAGCTGCATGTCCAGCCCCTGCTCCCTCATGAGAAGGGCAAAGGGCCGCTCATCAAAGCAGCCCTGCAGCAGGCGAGAGTATGCCTCGCGAACCTTGATGGCTCGCTTGTGCCACAACATTTCTCCAGGAGAGACCGCCGGGGCTATAAAGCACGCCAGCAGGCATAGTCACACTGCAGCTGAACCTCCCTGTCATGTGTTCTTTCATAAGCTGACTCATCATCAGCCAGACATACTGCCGCCAGCAAAGCAGGTGATCACCCTTCACATTCGGTCCCGACCACGTATCTTGACAACACCACCATACCTCGCCCTCACCACAGCATCTTCTTACGATGACTGCCTTGCCGTCAGTTGTGCAATCAGGAGCTCCCCCCTACCTGCAAAGGCCCCTGCTCAGCCAGCGCCTCTGAGCAGGCCTTGAGGAACTTCATCAGGGCACGCTTTTGCGCGAGGCTCAGGCTGCGGTCCTTGAAGACTTCGGAGCGCGTCGCGGGCACCGGCCTAAGAACCTGGCCCTCCAGGAGGTAACTGCACCGCAGGAGGAGCGCTGTGCTGGTGCTAGTCAGCCAGGTGTGGTTCTGAGGACTGCTCAGAGGTAGCCCTCAAATAGAGTATTTGAGCTAGCTGGGCACCTACCCCTGCTGCTCCCATAACTGCCTCTCCAGCCCGGACAGGTGTCCAACAGGCTGGCGCTGCATTCCACCTGGGCATATGGTAGGCTGAGGGAAGTTTCCGTACCCAGGACGCTGCAACTGCTGGCCCCTGCCTACCTGCCTTGCACCAGCTTGAACTCCGTGTAGTTGTGGGCCCCAGAGCCCAGAAGAAGGTCTATGAGGGGCCCAGCCCCATACAGGACCTGCACCCAGCAGGCATAGGTTCCTGCTGTTTGCGTTTCACGTGCTAAACTTGTGTGCTTACTGGTGCCTGCTTGGGGGAAGCTTGTTGCCCTGATCCAGCCTCTGCAGCCACGCGCTTGCTGGCACCACCCAGCACCATCATATAGCTCATGTAGACACCGTCACCTTACGGTGTCACTGGAGCAAGTCAATTCGACACTGAGGCAAACAAGGCTGGCCAGCCCCTACCAAACCCACCTTTGGTGACAAGTCTATGTTGTACTGGCTGCTGGGCCCTAAGCTATCACCCAGTCCAGGGCACTCAAGCACGGCAGCACCGCTGATGGCGACCGTCGAGCAACCCCTGAAGGGGCCGGTAGCAGCTGCTGGCTCATCTGCGCTCTTTGCAGCTCCCAGCGTGGCCAAGAAGTCTTGCAGGGACAGGGAGGTCCAGTTGCCCCCATAAGTTCCAGCCGCGTCCAGCTGCAGAACTGACTTGCCAGCCTTGGCAGCAGCCCTGCATCCAAGGTGCAAGTGTTGTTGAGTGGGCTGCTGTTTGCATAAAACACTGCTATTTCAGCAGTGCTTGGTATTTCAGAAAGAAATACACTTACGCAGCGACAAGGGACTCAACAAGTTCTGTGCCAAGAACAACCAAATCGAACTCCGAGGGTTCGATGGGCTCAGGTTTGGCAATCATGTGTGCCGTGCTCAGTAGCAAGCCAGACTGTGTAAGTGTCAGATTATCATAATCGGGATGTAGACGAAGCTGAAAGGAGTCCTCCCCAGGCCGCATGCCAGGCCGTGAGGTATAACTCACATTACTCATCAGCACGTAAGTTTGTTGGCAAAGCGATGTAGTGTCTCTTCAACTGTGCTTGTTGATGTGGCAGCCAGTGCGAGGTAATGGTGAATTATACTGACAGGACGGGTTACAGTCTCTCTTACCAGGTCTCTCTCACGAGGCTCAGTAAGTGTCTCGCAAAGAAAGACTTGGGCCAAGAAACAGCAGCGAGCCTGCACCAAGCTCTTTGTACAGGCGGCTGCTAGGCCAATTAGTTGGGTGGGCACTAGATGCAAACACCCAGGTGCCACACAGGAAAATGGTGACGTCATGGCAAACGTGGACAAATGAGCCATACATGCATGAGCCATACTGTGCTGTCAACTGTAACGAGAAGTGCTAGGTGTCGGGAAAACAAGCACTAGGGAACCCAAGACAGCCATGCTGCCACAGAGCCATGCGCTGTATGTCTGAGTAAGAACCTCATGTAGCTTGACACTCAAGATCACCACAGAACAGCTTCTGGTCAGGACGAGTCACATCATCAGCCCTGCTCAGGGAACCCCATTTAAATAAATAATACGCCCAGGCCTTAAGCTCAGGCTCAGGGTACCCAACAGTGGCGTGATCATCCGGTGTGACCATGCCACCACTGGCTCGTCCTGCCGGCAGCTGAAGCCAGGAGTCCTACAACGGCACTCCAGGCTCACTCTACGCTGCTTGTTGATAAAGAGGGATGCGTCCATGGAGGCTAGACGCCTGCCCTAAGAAATCGGGAGGCGAATTAATGTCACTGAGCTTGCCAGAAGTAGTCCTCCCGAACATTTCATGCATCCGTGCACCCTTCCCCCATAGTCGGGTACTCCAACCAGCAGCTTAGAGTATCTAGGGCCCTTGTGCTGGCGAGCCCTGGGGCTTGGCTTGCAGCTGCTCATCTGCCTGCTGGGGCGGCTGCTGGCCATGCTCAGCCTGCTGGGGCGGCTGCTGGCCCTGCTCCGCCTGGGCTTGAATGGCGCGCAGCAAATCGGCTATCGCCCCAGAGATGGCAGAGACTGTATCGTCCACAAGCTCGGAGACCTGGCACGAAATGCTTGTGTCCTTGACGCACTGATAGTTGGAGGCCGCACCCGTGCACAGCGTGCAGGGCGGGCAGGTGGCGGGGCACTTCTGCAAGGAAAGCAAGAGCCAAGGGAAAAAGGTGAGGTTCGAGCGAGGGGGCGAGTGCTGTGGTGGCAGGCCGCAGCTCAGCAGCAATGTTCTGAGCAGGCAGAGTCCAAGTACTGGACTGACGTGTGCAGTCCTTAGCATGGGGCGACCATTACCACCTTCAATGGTCGTTGGGTGCGATGTAAAAATTCAACACATCTCCTACGACCCCCCACTACCCCCCCCCCCAACACACACAACCACCACGCCCGCCCGCCCTCCGCCCGCCCGCACCGAACATGCTTTGGGTTGACAGATTATCTGCTGTGTGAAAAGCAGTGAAGGACCTACCGCCACCAGCCAGACAAGGTCGTCTTGCAGGTTCAAGATGCGCGCCTCGTAAGCCTGAAAAATGACGCCCATGCCCCAATTAGCGAAGGCGTCCACGGATGCAGGGTCCGTGCCAGCGGCAAAAGCAGCAAAGGGGGCCCACTCCGCCGGCCATCCGTCAATATAGTTCATGCGCCCAAATCTGTTGCTCACGGCTAGAGCAACAGCCTTTGCGAACTCTTTGTTGTTCCACCAAGGCTGGGCTTGCAGCCTGTCTTCCAGGTCCTTATAGACCCCCGTCACTGTCCCTACTGTGTAGGACACTGAGTCAAAGGGACCGATGACCATGTCGGCAGTAGTACCAGCCACCAGAGCTAGGAGCAGAAGCGGCCCAAAGGTGGTAGTGCCTCTCATTGGAGGGATTAGGGCAACCCTACATGCAGCGTTGTACACACACAACTGTCATCCGCAAGAGTAGGCATTTAGGGTACATCTTTTTTGAAGCTGGGTACCCCCTAGTCAAAAAGGACCTATTTTCAGAAGGGGTGGGTAGGTCCCCCCCCCAACCCCCCCCCTGTCCAAGGGA
>BBXU01002676.1:0-45484 GCA_001598975.1 Parachlorella kessleri
AGCTTGAAAAAAGATGTACCCTTACGTCTTCTCGCATTGAGCAGGCAGTTACCCCGCCTGCCACTCAGCTGCCAACCCACGTGAATGAAAAGCCTAAATGCAACTCTGGAGGGCATTCAAGGAGGCTCATCGGCACTTGACAGGTAGACTACCAGGATTTAGGTGTCAACAGGAACAGGGTTTACAAAACCAGCATAGACTGGCGCGAAGCTACGCTGCCCACCAACCTGGAATCAGGCAAGCTGTGGCGCTGGGTCCCGCCCCTGTTTGTATGTGCCTGGCAAGTGAACTAAGCTCTTCTGCAGCACTGGGAGAGGTGAGATGTGAATTTGGTATATCAAGACTCGCACAGAGTCTGCGGTGCCTTCACCAACCTTGGAAGGCTCCCTCACGCCAGACAAACCACACCAGGAAAGGATGCAGGAACTGGTCACCGCAGCAGGGCACTTGTCAAGGACGGGAAGGAAAAGGCAACACAACAGGCAGTGTTTTCTGATGTACAACTTGGCAGTGGCAAAACTCCTTGACATGCATTTTGCTTGTGTCCGCGGCCTTCCCCCTCTGCGCGCGGACCATGATCACCGTGATCAATGATCATGACGTGGACCATGCTGGGGCCGTGAAGCTGAGTATCGGGCGGCCCCTTAATAGCCCCTCTAAATTTCTTCTTTATTACTGTCGGTTGAACCTGGGGTCAGCGCTTGCCAGGGTGCCAATAAGTTTTCCTTCTTTCCAGAAGGAATCCGACACCAACTTTGACCTACATGCAGCTGCGGTTGTCGCTTCTGACTACTAGTCCAGCAAAATGGAGAAGAACCCCTGGTACAAGAACGTTACCGGGCCCTACCTGCAGTGGCGGGGTCCCATCGGCATCAAGGAGGATGGCGGTGGCTGCACCAGAGGACAGGGCACCGTGGGTCCCATGGTGATCCACCGAGCAGCTTGCAGCAGAGACAAGGAAGGTGCGGATGTCCCTGGGCCCACGAAGCGCTGCATGATGGCGCTTCGCATGGTCTCAAACGCCGCAGCCCAGTAACTCTTTTTCTGTCGGTCGACCATGCTTGCAGCTATCATCAAGGCAGTGGACGAGGGCCACAATGTGAACGAGGTGGAGGCAGCCGGCAACACACCGCTGCACTTTGCGGCGTTTGAGGGCTGGCTGGAGGGGTGAGCAACTCCCATTCTGGGTTGTTGGCTTTAGTTTGAGCTTGTCCCAGCTGGTGACGATACTCCTTGCTGCAGTCTTCAGTCTTTTTGATCTGAACCACGTTCCTTCAACTTTCTTTGCTGCCCTGTAGGTGTGAGCTGCTGCTTAACCTGGGCGCTAAGATCAATGCCAGCAACAACGCTGGCGACCGGCCCTGGCACTTTGCCCGCAACCTGGGCCAGAAGGATGTGATGGAGTTCCTGGAGAAGGTGGGCAGCCTGTGTGTCCTGTGTACCTGCTAGGTTGGCGCTCGCACAGCACAGCAGTAGTGCCAATGCAAGGCTCAACCCTTGGCTCTGGGTGCAAGGCTTGTTGAATCCCCGGTCCCACACGTGTGTTTGGTTTATGTCTGGGCGCCACATCAGACATTGCTGCTCCAGCACAGCCATTCCCGCCCCTGCTTCCTGCTGGCCGGTGTCTCTAGCAAATGGTTGCGTGTGTCTCTGCTGCAGAACGGGGCTCTCAAGGAGCAGGGTCTGGTGGTAGTGCAGGACCACATTCCCAAGGTCAAGGTAAGCCGGGTCAACAGACCCATGAGTCGGCCGGGCAGACACATGAATCTCCCAGGTTAGGGTTATGCAACCCTTGGTAGTGCCCAGCCAACTTTCTGAGCTCTGACACTCTATATGAGAGTCTCCAACTTGGATTGGCTGTCATCTGATGCTCGCAGGACTTCTTCCAGAAGGAGTGCTGGAAGCACCACCCCAAGCCCCATGGGGATTACATTGAGGAGAAGAAGAAACAGGTGGGTCGCCAGCCTGCTCGGAGGCCAGTCTGTTCCAAGGACCCGGTGGCAGGCTCGGCAGCAATGCCATCCTAGATTACACTGGCAGTGCCGGGCCTGCTGCAGAGTCTAGTGCGTATAGATGGTCTGGGGGCCACCACTATTTCGAAGCTCGAGAGAGCCACGCTTGTGATGTACGCAATAGTCAGTAACGTGTCCTTTTGGAAGAGTCCAGCGATGCTGCCTCATTCTTTAGGTGTGCATGTCTATTTGCATAGTGGTGCGGCGCCAGTGAAACCTGCTATGGCTGGTTCGCTGTTGCAGGATGCTGCCATCGAGGCCGAGAGGAACAAGCTCGTGGTGGCTAGCTGAGCAGCTGACAGTGCTGAGAAATTTGAATGTCGGCTATTTGATCTGTATGTTATACTGGTTCTTAGGACACGGCTCACCTTTGAATACCTATCGCCAACTAATAGGTCTTGCTATACTAAGCACACTACTACGGTATTGTGAAACGATTGTACAATGCTGTTCCTTGGCATTTGGCGTGTCTGGGCCAACGTGGCTCGATGGATCATACTCCTGCGTTCCATTGGGATGGCACACTTTGGCAGGCCACCGTCCTGAAGCGATATGATCGATCCTGCTTTGCCTAGCTGTAAGAGATTGGAAAGCTCAATCTATAAGGCGGGTTGTATTCACTATTATACTTCCAGCCAGTCCTGTAGAGGGGCGACGAGAGGGAACTGGAAGGGGGGGGGGGGGGGGATTAGTCAACAGTATTCGAAGTGGCATGATGGTATCTGGGTGGCAGGCTGACGGCAAGATGCGGCCGCACGAAGCGAACTGACTGAAGAAGCCTTGTATTGACGGGCGGGCAGGCCAGTTACGAACGTTGTTAAGTGATCACTTTTGCCTTGGCCCGCCCGGAAGCTTGCCGACTTGATGTAGCAGTGTTAGGCTTACATTGCATGTTTATGTGCCACCGACGTACTTAACACTCCCAACCTAGGCGGCAGCCTTGTTCTGAGACTGACACCGTTCTATGGGCAGCTCTGGCACTGGCAAGAGCGCTCTCAATAGATTTGCCGAGCTGGAGAACCAGGTGGGATAAGGAAGCGAGTATGGATGCTCTCATCCCTGCGGAGGTGCCCACCCACCGCAAAATTTACAAGGGATGCGAGTGGCAACCCACCCTGACTAGAGGTGCTTGGCGCTCGCTTGAATTCTGCAGTGGCAGCAGTATGAACGCAAGGTGGCAGAGCGCACTGCAGAGCAGCAGAGTGCGCTGTCAAAATCCGCCAGCCTGCTGGAGACGATGCGGCAGCGGTTTGCGCCAAGCCCTGCCCCTGGCGACGCTTCAGCGGCGGCAGCCGCCCTTATGACACCCCGCCTGGCGACTAGCTCAGTGCAGCAACAGCAGCATAGCTTGTTATTGCAGTCCAGTGCTCGAGCGCCCTCAGCGCAGGCAGCCAGCGATGCCGTCAGCACCTTGCCTGTGGCGAGGGAAGCCCAGACGCCTGGCTTCTCCCTCATCACTGGCGCCTCCTCTTTCAAAGAGAACCTGGCGCAGAACCTATCTCAGAGCTTCAATAGCAGCCTGGGTGGCTCAGTCATTCCTGCATTCAAGCCAGCGCAACCGCAGCACAGCACCTTCTCAGCCCCTGCGGGGTTTGCAGGAACGCCAGCAACACTGCCCAAGAACATGGCGGGCGCAGGGGCCGCAGAGCCAGACTCTCTGCTGCAGCAGGCCTCCAGCATGTTCCTGCAGCAAGTGGAGGATATGCGCCGGAAGTATACACAGGAGGTGGAGCAGCTCAAGGTACATTATGATACTTGGGGCTCTGCTTGTGCCAACAAGCAATCACAGAGGTTCAGAGCGTCTTGCGGCTCCAGGCGGTCATTGTGGGCAGCACCGGGCAGCATTTCATAAAAGTTTGCTGCAGCAGGTCCAGCCGGTGCCGGCCGCGCCTACTCAGGCAGCTACGTCCCTTTCTCGCTCTGCATACATGAACCCGGGGAATGAGCTACCCCTCCCAGCTCTATGTTTTCCGTTGCTAACCTATGCTCCCAACCTGCACCGTATCCATTTTTGCAGGTGGAGGTCAGCCAACTGGCTGGTCAGCGCGACAGCCTGGAGGCAGAGGTACAGTCCTCCAGCGCCTCCTGCCGCGCTATACAGCTACAGGCTTCCACAGCGCAGCGCGAGTTTGAGCAAGTCTCCCAGGACTTGGAGCGCGCCACACAGCGGCTGCGGTCGCTGGAGGCAGCGCAGCAAGCAGAACGGGAGAGGTACGAGCGGGAGAGGGCTGCTGCAGAGCAGAACCTGGAAAGGGAACGCGATCGCCAGCGGCAGATGCTGCAGGTAGGGTGCAGAGCTTGCTCGGCAGTTGAGAAATGCCTGTGTGCAGATGCTTTCTTTCCCCTTGAGGAGTGTGTTACGCGTTCAGTCACATGTGATTTTGGGGACGGTCCCCGCAGCCTGCCCTGTCGGCTGATCAGGTGGGAGGCCCTGCCAGTCTTTCGTAACACAGGGGTCCAGCATGCAGCACACTTGCACCCCGACTTCACACATTCCTTAAGCGCGCTCTGAAGCAAACGCACCAAGGAGGTTTATGTCAGCTCTCCCTGTGCCATGAACACTGCCACGCTGCCACCATGCCAACAGGCGGAGCAGCAGGCGGCCAAAGAGGCAGCTGAGCAGCAAGAGGCAGCCCTGCAGCGGCGCACGGCAGCTCTTGAGCAGCGGGCAGAGCGGCTGGATGAACAGGCTAGGGGCATGGTGGAGCGAGACGCTCAACTGCAGGAGCGGGAGTCTGAGTTCGAGGCACAGGTACCTCGACCCTACAGAACACTTGCGGTTGTTGAGATGCGTGGTAGAATATGCTACCAGAAATTCTTGATGCATTTGTGCCAGAGGTGCCAAATCGCTGTGTGGGCATGGGGTTAATGCCGTGGGCGTGCCTGGATAGCGAACATGTGGATGGAGCAACGGCTGGCTTGCACCAGGTGCAAGCAGTACCTAACACAATTTTGACAAGGCTTAGCACAATACTTCGGACTCCAGTCTAATTCCAGCTCTACAGCTCACCTGCAGCGGTGTGACAGCTCCCCTAGTGTATAACGCTCAGCAGGACGCAGGGTACCCTAAGACGCCAGCAGTATGTGTGAGTAGTAACATGCCAGCAATATAGCCGTTTGAGAGCTTGGCGATTGCAGGTTAAAGAAATTACCCGATCTCTTAGAGAGCGGGAGGCCAAGACTCGGGCAGCGGAAGAGGTGGCTGCAGCCCATCTGGCACGCGAGAAGTCTTTATTGGATAGAGAAGCAGAGCTTGGTCGCAGGGAGAAAGCCGTACAACAAGTGAGTGGGGGTGGGTCAATGTTGATGGGGATCAGTGACTGTGTGTAGTGGTGGTGTGTGGGTGTGGGTGTTGTGGTGGTGTGTGGGCGTGTGGGTGGGGTGGGGGGGGGGGGCGGCGGCGGCGAGGATTTGAAGGCCTAGCATAGGCAGTTGGCAGATTCCGCCACAGCATGCCTGGGCGTGAAGTGAGCGAGAAAGACCATCGTTCTTGGAGATGGACCTGCCTTGTAGCTACATGCATCTCGTTAATAGCTGTATGTCACATCAGCCTAGACACCCCATTTGTGGGCAGGAACACAGGTCAGCCGGCACGACTTGCTGCTGTGTAGGCCGAGGCCAGCGCAACTGCCACCAAGGCCGAAGTAGAGAGCGCCTGGACGATGCAGAAACAGGAGGCAGCTCGGCTGAGCGAGGTCTCTAAAACACTTGAGGAGCGCAGTGGCAGGCTGGGGCGGGAGCTTGCAGATCGGGAAGCAGCCCTGCAGCAGAGGTGAAAGAGCAATTCTGACTAGCTGCTGCTCTTGGTGCCGCATGAGTGTGCTTGTCAACCCTGTGCATGTGAAACCCACGCTTCCCTCGCTACAATCAAGTCCGTCTATCGGTAAAGAGAATTAAACTCATCCTTAAGGCTTTGAAAACCAGTCCAGGCAGCCCCCTTCGCTTGAGGTGTAGCACCACTGAACCCAGCCTCAGCCCTTGCGCGCAGGGAGGAGGCACTGGCCAAGGCCGTTGCAAACTTTGAGGAGGGCCGGCGCCAGAGGGCTGCCTCGGATGAAGCAGAGCGCCAACGAGTGGTAGCGGAAGTCAAGCGCCTCGAGTTAGAAGTGGAGGAATCCGCTGCGCAGCTGAAGCAGGCATGTGGGCAGGCTGGTGCAGGTGGTTGGGTCGGTGTTGGGATGCAAGCAGCTAAGCTGCGAGTGCACTGCCATGGATGGAATTGGTTGCTGACCAAGTTATGGCAGGTGCTGCGTGTTCGCCTCGTTTCTTTCTCTTCTCTGGATCACTTTATATCATCTAGAGCCCTTGAAGCATCTCCTGCAGGCGGAAGCTGAAGAGCACGCACTGAAGGCCAGGCTTGGTACTGTCCGCCAAGAGATTGCTGATGCCGAGGCAGCCAGGGATAAGGCCCTACTGGCACACAAGGCTGCACAGCAGGTGAATGCAGGATATGTGGCAGTGACCATATGCTCGTAACCTGGTGCGGGTAGGCTGTATATTTATGGGATTAGCATTTTGCTGGTGGCGGAAGAAACTAGTGGCTTTGAATTTCTATGAGGGTGGCCATGCGCAACCACCCCAGCCATGTACGCAGAAGTGGTGCTCTGGCTTTGATACCCTGTGGCAAGACGAGCTTTGGCTTCCCTTCCTCCCTGAGCACAGGCTGCTCGCGAGGCCCATCGCGCCATGGAGGATGCCCTCACTGCTGGCAAGGATGAAGTGATGAAGGTCAAGGCACGCTATGACGCACTGAGCGATGAGATAGCAGCGCTTGGGCGCCGGCGAGAGTCCTGGCAAGCAGAGGAAGCAGAGAGCCGTCAGGCTATTGAAGAAGAGCGGCGGCAGATTGATGCTGCTCTGCAGGTGGGCTGCTGTACTGACCAATCGCCCTGGTTTGAACAGAGAAGCCCTGAAGGCCGTGCACAGGCACTAGTTGCAATCAGACGGGGAAGAACGAAATGAGCACTTGCTCTTATCTGTTGTTTGGTTGTCAGGCATAGGCCTGAAAGCAGTGGTACGGGTGGTGGCACCTACTCATGTTCCCCAGCTCAGGCCAAGTTCCAGGCACATGCGACGCAGAGTGCAATAATGCAGCTCTGACTCCATTGACACTCCCTAAGATGCCATACAGGCTCAGCAAGCAGAGGTGGAGTCCGAGCGGGAGCAGCTCCGTGCTGAGTTTGAGAGCCTGGTGGGCAAGCAGCAGGCGCGGGTAGAGGAGTGGGAGGCTGCTGTGAGCGCTGAGGAGGCCTCCCTGGCCAAGCGGCGATCGGTGCGTTGGGGAGTGAAGTGACCTGGCATCAGCTGGCAAATCTGACAGCTATCTTGGCTGTGTGGGTGCAAGGGGATGATTAACATTGGAGAGTCTTATGGGCTGTCTAACATGGAGAGTACATCACATGTTGCACACCAAGGAAGTAACTGGCACAGTGGTGATGCATGTCGCGGTGGGTGTGTTCTGCTGGCCTTCAGGGCTGCACCAGCAGTGGCCTGTGTGCCGACATTCGAGCTATATGGACATGACACCGACGCGATCAGCAGATTCTTCACAACTCACATTTGCCACTGGAAGGTCACTTCCTGTGGTGCGTGGCAGCTAGTTGCATTGGGTATTTTTTACTGCAAAACTGAGCGTTTTACCCAACACTTTTCCAGGATGCCGAGGCGGTTGAGGCGCGAGCGCAGGCACGGCAGGAGGAGCTTCGCACCCTGGAGCAGCGGCTGGGTGGCATACAACAACGGCTGGATGGCGACGCCCAACGGCTGAAGAAGGCTATGCAAGCCGTAGAGGAGGAGCGGGCAGAGCTCAAGGTGGGTGACTGGAATATGGAAAGCTTAGGATGACAGACCCGACTTTGCAGAGTTTTCAAAGGTGGCAATGATGTGCTGTCTTTGGGAGGGACACGTCTTTGGCAGCACCAAGATATTGCTGTGGGGGCGGAGTCCCGCCATATGTCATGCACTGTCTAAGTCCCACGCTCGTGCTCTTGCCTACCTGGCAGGAGCGTGCTGCCGAGCTGGCCGCGCACGAGGAGTCTCTGGAGGCCTGGAAGTCGCAGTTCAAGGCTGAGGCTGTGCGACAGATTGCCGAGCGCGAGCGGCTGCTTGGGGAGTGGCAGGGGCGCCTGGAGCGGAGGCAGGCGGAGCTAGAGGACCTGCAACGATCGGTTGAGGTGGGCGGACTTGACATGGTGGCTTAAAGTTGCATATGAAAGTGTGTCTAACATCCTGTCAATCCGAATGCAGGGGTAAATGCGGTTGGTCGTGAGCCGAAGGGAGAGGCTCAGTTGGACTGGTCGTGGGCTCAGGGGTGAGACTTCGCAATACATGGGGGAAGCTGCACTGCGAGGCTGCACACCCTCTTTCCACCCCTGCTGAGCCCCCCCTCGCCACTGCCAGCCGACAAGGGGTGGCAACTAACTGGTACCCATGCCCTGGTGCAGAAGCGCATCCAGGCCAGGGAGGACGCCTCAGTGGCTCGTGAGAAGACCACCCTGCAACATGTCCAGGAGCTGGAAGCGCGCGTTGCCGCCTTCGACTCGAAGGAGAAGAAGATTTTGCGGGTAAGCAGCTGCGCCGGCTGACATCTAAACATAGTGAATGTGGGTGAAAAGGCGATTACGTGTTACATGACGACCTGCCCTCTATTTGGTGCCTCCCCTGACACATATATGCATTCAACAGTGTGACTGATATCACTGTGCTAAAAGCCCTGGCAATATGCGACCTACTCAGCTTGCATGGAAGCTACCACTGCACACCGGTGATGAGGGCATCTTCCCAGGCAGGAATGACCTTTGCAAACTAAGTAGTGTCGCAGGAGCTATCCGACCGCGAGTCATCCATCGGAGGCAAGGAATCGAAGCTGGCGGCTGCTCAAGCTGAGCTGTCTCAAGAGAAGGCAGCTTTAGAAACCCAGAAGGCACGGCTGGAGGCTGATCGTAGGGCGCTGGAACAGCACCAGGATACTCTGCATGGCATGCAAGCCGAGGTGCGGCAAGATGGGAGTTCGTGGACCCGCTTACATTCCTGCGGCTGCTGATGCCTGACTCAAATAAAGCTTGCCATTGCTTCTTGTGAGGAAGCTGCTTCTTTGTGAGGTGCTGCTTGTACTTCTGGCCAGAAACTCATATGTCTGATTGGAATAGACGTTTCCTGGGTGTTCCTTCAGATTCGCAAGGGGCACACCAACCTTGAGCTGGAGCGGACGGAGTTGGAGGACCAGCAAAAGCGCATTGCACACAAGGAAGCTCGCATTAAAGGTGCGCTCTCCGAAGGTGTCCCTGCTCATGCCATCTGAGACCCTGTTGCTCCACCTTGCGAGAGAATTGCGGCAGCACTTCCCTGGCACTGCAGTAGGCTGCATGCATTCAACAGACTGCTCATTTGTACTGCATGTGATGAGCAACACAAGGTCCTGTCATTCCAAATCATGTCCCCCAGCCTGATGCAATCCCAAGTTGGTGCTGGGAGGAACACTGGTTTTGATCACTGCAATCACAGAGATGGAGGCCCAGGCCAAGGATCTTCACACCCGCATCAGCCATCAGAGTGCTGAGCTTGCAGCAGCAGTAGAGGCCGCCAAGGCGCGGGAGGCTGAAGCAGTTGCACAGCTGAAGGCTGCAGAGGGCAAGCTGCGCGAAGCAGTACAACGGGATGAAAGGTGAGGCTGCACATTACTACTCCGCCGGTGCTGGTGGAGATGGGAGTACAAGGCTCTGGGGGACTTGCATGCAGACGTTGGGGGTGCAAGTAGTTCCACCGCATAAGCCACGAAAATGATGCCCCGCTGCAGGCATGCTGGGGAGCTGGCCAAGTGGGAGGCACTGGTGATGGAGGCCAAGCAGCAACAGGCAGCAGCTGCTGCCGCCTCTCAGGAGGCTCAGCACGCCCAGCAGCTGGCAGAGGCCAGCAGGACGGTCCTAGCTGACCTTGAGAGGGCCCTGGATGCCCGGGAGGCCAAACTGCATGACAGCTGGAAAGCGCTTAGGTCACAGCTGGCTGGGCTGAGCAGCGGTGGCGATAGGGAGAGTGGCAGCGGGCTGCTGCTGCACTCAGATGCCAGGCTGAAGGAGGATGCTCAGGCTGCGGCGCTGGATGCCGCAGCAGGCAGAGCACCTTCGCCTCTGCCCTCAGTCAGCCTAAGCTCTGCAGCCTCAGCTGAGCTAGTCAAGGTGAGTTGCTGCTGGCAGAAGGTTGAACAGCCGCAGGAAGTTTCAAGTTTCAGCTGTGCTGTGGGCACCTGGCAGCACGTTAGGTGGAGCCCTCGATTAGTGCTGTGACATGTTCTCAGTTTTGAAATTCTTCGAGATATACGTGCTTTCAGGTGCTGCACCAGCGTCGCACACAGCTTGTAGAAAGGGAGACGCTGCTGCAGCGGTGGGTGGTGGCTTTGGAGATGGAAGCAGCTCGGCAGACCTCCCTAGCTCGACAGCTTCAACACCGGGAGGACAAGGTATGCCTGCAAGGTACAAGGTGCTCCAAGCCTTGAATGAGCCAGTCCCTTGGGGTAAGCCACCCTTATGCCTAGACCACCCGAGGGACATTGCTAGGTTCCGAGACATTACAGGGCGCAGTATGCTTCTACTACTACCACTGTGGCGACGGCAAACGCTCGCAGGTTTCCTGTGCAGCACTTTCCTAAACAGTGTGACACTGCTCACTAATTGGAAAGCAGGTGTCAAAACTGGCGGAGGAGGCCGCCACCAACCGTGCATCCACAGAGCAGATGCTGGCAGGTGTATCAGACCGCGAGAAGCAGCTGCAGCGAGACCAAGCGGACTTGCAGGAGGCAAGAGAGCGCCTGCAGAAGGAGCATGCAGCGCTGGTTCAGGTAATCACCAGTTGTGAATGGAACATTGACATGCAATGCTTGTGGACCTGCTTGGGCTGGGTAAGGCCTATGCCTAGCGTGAATAACACTACAATCAAAGGTCAAAGCTTGGCTCCCGTGTTCAGTCTGCACAAAAAAATGTGAGTTTTGGGCATACAGCAAAACGGTGTCACTTTTCCATGAACCTGGAGAACAGAGTGGAGCCTACAACTGTTCACCTGCAGGAGCGTACCAATCTGGAGGGCGCAGCTGGCGAAATAGCCAATCGAGTGGCTGAGCTTGACAGGCGGGAGAGGGCTTTGGACAGCGCAGAGGCCACCTGGTCCGATCGGCTACAGCAGGTCGAGGCAAAGCAGCAGGTGGGTGGGGTGCCAGGCGCGCCTTTGACCTCTCATGAGTGGTAGTAGTTTGAAATGTTACATAAGCCACGTCTTCTGCTTTGCCATGCAGTTCATCCAACCTCGACGGGTTTGCGGAGCTGAACACGTTACTGGCAAGGCCCACTGTCCCTTGTGCGGTCGTAAGCCATTGCAGTGAGTGATTCGTATGCAGCATGTAATTGCAGGCTGCCAGCGAGGCTGCCGTCAAGGCTGCAAAGGAGCTCCATGTCCTGGAGGTAAAGGAGGCCCAGCTGAAAGAGCGGGACACATCTCTCACAGAGCTCAAGGCCAGCCTGTCAAGTCGGCTGGCCGGCCTGGATGCCTCTGAGAAGGAGCTGTCAGATCGGGCAAAGCAGTTGGACAGGGCAGCAAGGGAAGTGGAGGCGGCCCAGTCCGCAATTGAGACAGGTGTGCCCTGGATTGTTTCTGAGTTACACATTTACATATGGGAATATGAGTGACAGGAAGGGGTCAGGCAGCTGTCAGACAGCAGTGTGGCGGGTGCCAGCTGCGTCAATAAGTAGGCATCAGAAAGGGGGACAAGCTGCAAGCACAGAGGCAGTAAACAACCACCGAGTTGTGCATTTGTGTCATGGAGTTGGTGCCACCAGCGATGCCACTGCAGCAAGCCTCCGTTGTATTGTAGCTATGTGAAATGCCAGTAATGGTTGCCAGCTGTTGGCTGTGCTTGGCCAGCAAGGCCACGTATCTTGCAGGCATCTTGCAGGCCTGGCACACTCCTAATCTGCAAGGCAAGCAGCCTTCTCCTTGCAAAGGCGTGCTTTCTAAATGTTCAGTGTTGAAGGTCTGACTTGTGAGCTGCAGAGCGAAGAGTGGTCGAAGCGCAATTGGCTGCCCAGAGAGAGGACGTGGCCCGCCAGAAGGAGGACACGGCAACTGCTCTTGCTGCAGCAAAGAACAAGCTGGGAGAGCTTGAACAGCGAGAGAAGCAGCTGCAGCAGGTGGGTTGCGTTACCTTGCGGAGCTGTGTGGACAGAGTGAAGCAGCCGACTTGACATGTTGGACCTCCTGAGGCGCCTCAGCATCAAAGAGAGCTGTGTCCATTGCAACTGCTTTATGTATTCTGGGAGCCGCACAGCAACAGTGACCAATCATAAACTTTGCTGACCATTGCTGGGGAGCATATCATGGTGGCCAATCTCTACCTGCATCTGCATTCCCTGTGCTGTTGCAGCTGTCGCGGCACCTGGAACAACGGCAGTCTGAGGTGGATGCTGCGGCGCACAAGCTGGACGCACTCAAAGCCAAGGAAGCAGAGCTGCAGGCTAGGGAGGAACGGCTGGGTGTGGAGAGGCAGCAGCTGCAACGGGAGGTGCACTCGCTGGCAGAAGACAGGGTGACACTGCAGGTGACTGGTTCTCATCTGTGCGTCAGACAGGGCGAGACAGAGACACGCAAGGTTACTCTGTGTGGTGGCCACTCTCGCTCCCACTGCCAGCCCTGCTGCTGCTGGGTGGCGCCCCACGAATGGCCCACACAGCCCGTGTCTTACTGCTCAGCCTAGGTTGTGGTTGTCTGCTGACTCTTTCAAGGAGAGATGCCCTAGCTGGTCCGCCAGCCGAGCTGTGCTGGCCGGAGTGGCCGTGCTGACGTAGAGGAGGTGATTTCTTCCACTCGGGGCACTCCCTGCAGGCCGCCCAGCAGCAGTTGCAGCAGGAGGCAGCCGCCCTTGCCGACCGGCAGCACGGCATGGCAGCAGCCGAGGACCAGATGGCCTCCATCCTGGAGCAGGTGGAGCGCACTAAGGCTGATGCTGAGCAGCGGGCTGTAGAAGTCCAGCAGGATGAAGAGAGGCTGCAGAGCAGGTGTGGGGATCGAGCAGGGCAGCCCTGGCACCCTGAAAACGTGACGTACTGGTATGCCATATCAGTTTGCACCTCTCTAAATCATAGGGCTGGAAGATAATAACGCCGTCCCTTGTTGCTGACCTCTGTATGACGCAAGCTTGACCCTGAGCTATGAACACAGACTTCCTGCAAGCTCGCCTGTCCCAGGGAAGCTCTTTCCTCTATTGATGCAAAACCAGTGATGCAAAACCAGGGTATAATGTGCTGGGCAGGGCCAAGGAGCTGAGTAAAAGAGAGGCTGAGCTGCGGGAGCAAGAAGCCCAGCTGACGTCTGCCCGGTCCCAGCTACAACTTGAGCAGCAGAAGGCTCAGGCGGCAGAGGAGCGGGCACACGCAGCAATGGTGGCGGCACGGGAGCAGGCTGACAAGGCTGCCGCAGATTGCGCCTGGGCAAGGCAACAGCAGGCAGAGCTCACCAGTAAGCACCACTTCTGGGCCGGATGACAAAGCGCCCCCGTGTCTGGACGGCTTGCGTTGTTGCCTCAGCAAGCAGGCTGCCTACTTGATCCTACGGTGTATAAAATATCTGTTGTGGGTTTAGCATAGCAGGCTGCAGTGGTTCCTAGCATTCTGACCAAAGGTTACTGGGTGCAGGCAAGCTGGAAAAGGCTGCCAAGCAAGAGAGTGAAATTAGCGAAAAGGCACGTCAAGCGGGCATGGAGGCTGAAGACCTCAAGCGCCAACGGCAGCAGCTGGTGAGTCAGGCGCCTACAGCAAAAACCTTGCATGGGCTGGCTCATTGACAAGCTGTAGGGTAGCTCCTGTGGAGCGTCAGGGATCTGAATGGGGCTGTGTGTTCTGTTCACTTCAATGCCCAAGGGTACTGCAAAGGGAGACCAGCTGACATCTCCTTATTAGTAGCAAACATTCTTACTTATCGCCACAACAGGATGCTGACCGAGGCGCGGTTGAGCGCTTGCGGCAGCAGCTGGAGGAAAGTAAGGCACAGGCAGAGCGCGCGGCAGCTGCCGCAAGTGAGGTCAAGGAGCGAGAAGGGGGCTTGCTAGCTCGTGAGCGGGCGCTGATTGAGCAGGAGGCGATGGTCAGGGTCAAGGAAGCGGAGCTGGCAGGCAGGGAGGAGCGCCTAGCCAAGGTATAGCTACCCACCTTACATTGGGACTGAATGTCACCGTTATATCCTGGTAGCAGGCTTGCAGTTCTAGCGGTCTGGTGGTGTTGTATGTCATGTAATGACACCCCATGCAACAGTTCCTGGCTGGCGGTGTGAGCGTCCCAAGCTAATGCGGGGCGCGTCTAGGTGGCTAAAACACCGCAGGTATAGCTTGCAAAAGACAGCGTGCATCATTCAACAGATATTTAGCTTATGCCGCCACAGGCCGAGGCAGCAGCCGAGGCAGCTGACCAGCGGCTCAACAGCCTGGCTCGGGAACTGGAGAACAAGGCGGGTGCAGACAATGAGGCCCTGCGGCGGCTGCAAGAGAGCGTGGCTGCCCAGCAGGAGTCCCTGCAGAAGGTCAGAATAGCTTGCTCATGTCAGTGCACACAGCAGTTGGACGCCCTTGCCATGCCATGCCAGGAGGAGCCAGTATCGGCTCGTTTGACCTTGCCATGCTGCGCTTGGCACCTCCACCCAGTTCAAGTTTTGGTGCAGCCTTTGAGCTGTAAGGAGGTGAGGATCCGCGCTATGCAGCTCCCTCGTCTGCTACCGCGTGGGTGAATGAGCCATGTGTTCTGCAGGCGCAACGAGAACTGGCTGCCAGTGAAACCCAGCTGAAGCAGGAGCGTGACTCTCTGCGGAAGGAGAGGGAGTCGTTAGAAAGGAGGGCAGAGGCATTGCAGCAGGTGAGCTGGAAATGTAGGAGGTGGTCTGAAGGCCAGTTCATGCCGGGCGGCCTGCTGCAAAATTTTGCATTGGTTCCTAGTCTCGGCCATGGAGGATCTGTGTTCCTGTGAGCAAATTGCTGCTTTCTGTCATCACAGGAGCTGGCCGTGCGCAAGGCATCATTGGATGACCGAGAGCAGCGCATCATCTCAGCCGAAGCTGACCTAAAGATTGCTAAATCTGACCATGATAGGGTGAGTCGAAGCATGCCTCCGCACCTTGCGGCCACCTTTAGCGCGGCGCAACGCCCCCGTGGCCCGCTGGCATTTTCTGTGAGAGTGAACTTATTGCCACTTCTGAGTCCCCCTTGCATGGCCAAGCTCAGGCAAAAGGGTGCTGGCCAATCACATCACTGTGTCAGCTTTATTCATGTGCAGGCCCTGCGATCACTACAGCAGGCGCAGCACGAGATGGCGTCAGCCCGGGCTGAGGCTGAAGCCAGCCGTAAGCTGGCAGCCAGTGAAGCAACGCAGCTGGAAAGCCGTGCTGCCAGCATGCAGGCGGAGGCGGCGGTTGCCACAGAGCAGCGCATTGGTCTGGCAGCCAGGCTGAGGGAGGTGGAGCAGCGGGAGGTGGGTGCAGGGGTGTGGTTGCATTCCGAGGGCGTTGTGGGAATGGTCCTGGCCGCCTGGGAACCTCTGGGGCAGTGATATGTACTGGTAGGACGCTTCTGGTGTGAAGGGAAGGGTGAGAGTTGGCGTCTTAGCAGAGCTTCTTCTTACATACATCAGCTTGCCATTGAATTTACCAGGCTGAACCCATGCCCAACAGCTCCATGTTGTGCGCTTACTGTGAAGCAGGACGCGCTGTATCATGCTGAGCACGAGCTCTCCGGCGCTCAGGCTAGGCTGGATCAGCAGCAGGCGCAGCTCGCTGAGAAGGCGGCGGCACTGGCAGACGCCATGGAGAGGCACCAGGTAGTACTAATACTACTAGCCACCTGAATAGCAACAGCGCGACTTTCCTGGCGTGTGGCTGGTCCAGCTGGGGCAAGTCTTGATATCCAATGACTAGGCAACCCATCGAGGACAGCTTGTTATCATGCTCAATCCGACCGAGGGGTTGCGCTTCCTCCCACGCCTTGGTGGCAACAGCTACAGGCTTTGCTGCTGCCATTGAGTCCCTTGGAAGCCTGCGTGTTGTGCGTCATGCTGAACGCAGGGCGAGGTGGCGCAACTGGAGAGCGAGCGGCGGGCCTGGCAGGAGGGTCATCGCGCACGTGATGAACTCCTGCGCAGGGAGGCGGACCTTAGAGCAGAGGCTGAGCGTCTGCAGGTCAGCACCTGGGTGGAGTTAAAAGCATTAGTCCAGTGGGCAGCTTCCTTGGGATGACTGTTTGTCTTATGCGCTGGGGCCTCAGTGAACACCTGGGCTCTAGATTAAGCTAGCCAAGCACTATCTGCAGTGCCGCGTAGTGCATGCTTGCATTTCAGAAGTTTCATGTTCACGTCCAAAGTTCTGGATCCGAGCCCCCATTGTCGACTTGTCTACATCTGCCTATCTGTTGCTGGGCTTGCAGGCAAAGGCGGCCGCTGTGGCCCAGGAGTCTGCGGAGCTGGAGCGGCTGCAGAAGCAGCTTCTGCAACAGGAACGCGAGCTGTCCCAGCAAGCGGCACAGCTAGCCAAGGATGCAGCAGAGGCTGACGTGAAGTCGCGTGAGGCGGGTCGCCTGGTAGCACAGGTGGGCTTGACTGCCACCACCACATCAGTAGTGGATCACAATCTTTGCCTTCGTTTTGGCTGTTTTTGGCATGCAGTGGGCTGGTGCTTTGTTTGATTCAATGTGCTCTGCTGCGGACATGAGTTGTATGCACGCCGGTGCCTAACTCCAACTGTGTATTTCTCCAAAGCCTTGTAACAGCGCCCCTCCCCGCTCCTGCAGGCCCAGTCATCCCAGTTGGCAGTGGAGCGGCGAGCTGAGGAGCTGGGTGTGGCAGAGGCTCGCTTGAGAGAGCTGCAGTCCCGTCTGGAGCAGCAGTCGAGGGCCATGGAGGTTAAGGAAGGGGACCTGCGGGAGAAGGAGGTGCGGGGCACCTGTTTCCAGTGTCCTCTGCTTGCTCCAGCTTCAGCACAGCAGGGCCTTGGAATTAGGAGACCTGGGAGGGACCAGAGGCCCTCGCAAGCCTAATGCATGATATATTCCATGGGGGCAAGTTAGCCTGATTGGCGATATCAGCCAGGATGCATGCCCTCTCTACATGCCAGTATCTGTACGTTGCATGCTTCAAAATCCGCTGGGTGCACACTGCCCTGCAGCTGGAGTCCCGCGGAGTCTCCAAGCGTGAGCAGCTGGTGGCGAGTGAGGAGCGGCGTTTGGCTGACTTCGAAGTACGGCTTGCAGCAAAGGAGCGGGCCCTGCAAGAGGAGAAGGAACAGCTGACCAAGGTATGTTGCGAGTGGTGTCACAACCGGTGCGTTTGTCTACCTGCATCTGCTCAACGTGCATATTAGGACAGGTTCCCGGGCTGGTTCTGCAAAGTGAAGTGTGCAAAATGCAGCATGCAAGCTGTTCCTGGGCAGATGCTACAGTAGACACCTACACAGCAGTAGATGCCTAGTAGAGCGCGTAAGCATATGCCATGGCAGTGCTGTCAGTTTGCCGCCACGCACTGCAGGCACGAGCCGATGTGGAGCGCAGGCTGGAGGCGGCTGAGGCCCGCCTGCAAGCAGCCGCCGAGAAGGAGAGGGACCTCGAGCAGCGGCAGGCAGCCTTGATGGAGAAGGTAGCAGCCCGTGCAGTATAACAGCAATATTTGGATAACAAGTCTGTGTGGCGCACTTTGGCTTGCCGATGCGTAATTACTACAGTGGGTATCTCTCAGAGGAACCCAGCAACTTACATACTGATATTATCATTGTGTGCTGCAGATTGATCAAGCCAGCGCTGACATTGAGCGCCGACAGGCTGAGGTGACTCAGTGTGAAGAGGCAGCTGCTGCTGTGCTGGAGGAAGCGAGAGCACGAGAGAGGGCAGTGAAGAGGCAGGAGGACGGCCTGGAGGGGCTCAGGGTGGGTGGTTTGGCTGCCACAATCTTGTGCATTGTCAGAGTTTGGGAACCTAGGAGCAAGGTCCGCTGCGTGACAGTATAGATTGCCACTGCCACCTGCTTACAATCTCATCAATATATATCATATCCGAACTCCCCGGGACCAGTCAGGTGGCAGAATACGTCATATGCCTAACACACCGATCACCACACCCTGTCTCTCATCGGTTGTACACAGGAAGCATACGAGAACCTTGACTCTAGGGAGCAGCGCCTGCGCGCGGCAGAGGCAAAAATCGCTGAGGCCCGGCAGCAGGCTGATGCCAACCGTGCTGCGGCTGACCTGGCAAAGCGCAACCTTGACGCTGAGCGTGCTGAGCTGGGGCGGTTGAGGGACGAGCTGCGGGTGCAGCAGGCGCAACAAGCGACAGAGGCAAAGCGGCTGGCAGACCTGCAGCAGGTACGGGGGAGCTGTGATACCAAACAGAACAGTGTGACCATGGCAAGGCCATGTCCTTATAGTGGTCTGCATGGACGACGACAAGTTGTGTCGAGGAGGCGTTTGCTGACCGGCAACTGCAGGCTGTGATACGCCAGCAGTTGATACTCCTGGAGCCCGTACGGTTAAGTCAGGTTTAAGTGACACACTCCCTGCTGGAGGTTGACATTATGCTACATGTATAGTACCTGCACGCTTTTGTGCAGCCCTCCAGTCACAGGGTGGTGGTCATGCATTGACTGACACATGCTCCATCTACCATCGCAGAAGGAGGCCCAGCTCCGGCAGCGAGAGGCAGACACCAAAGCCGCGGAGCAACGCTTGGCAGCAGCCCAGCAAGAACTCCAAGACGCAGAGCGACGCTTCCATGCTAGCGCAGATGCAACTGCTGACTCCCTGGTAAGGTAGCAGCCATGGCGAGCCATTGAGCCACCTGGGTGTGGGGCTGGCAAGTGGGTTGCCCACCATCTGCAATGCATGCAAGTTAGGAAAGTCTTATGAACGGACCTAAAAATCCTGCTATACTTCCTCCAGCAATGAGGGAATCTGTCCAAGTGGTCCTTACACGGTGGGCAGGGCTGCGGAGCAAAGTCTCGTGAGTCAGGGTCGTGTCTCTTTCAATTTAGTAGGCGGCTTTGGGTCAGAAGCAGGAACTGCTATGCCACAGGTGGCCGAAGCCCGGGAGCAGGCCGAGTCAATTGTTGGACAGGCGCGAGAGGAGTGCCGACGTGCAGAAGCAGAGCTCAAGGCCATGAGGGACAGGCTGCAGGTGGGTGTGTCGGCTGCAGGCCAAGGGATCATAATGCAAGCCTTTTATCGGCTTGGGTTGATCATCTTATTATATCCACCTATTGCCTGCATTGCAAAAACAAGGGAAACATAAAGACTGCATGGAGGGACCATACGTTATAGAGAGCAAAAAGCCCAGGCTCGTTACCAAATCAGTCCAGGAGTCTTTGCAGGAAGGCGAGGTGGCCCTCCGGCGGCGGGAGGTGTCTGTAGACCAGCAGCTGAGTGAGGCTCGGGCGGCCCGGGAGGCAGCCGAGGGCCAGGAGCGTCGGGCGCGAGAGGCCGCTGACATCCTGGCTGACAAGGAGCGCCTGCTGCGTAGCAGGTGGGGAGGGTGCTGTTGCAACGCAGTGTGTGGGATGGAGCCTCATGCTGTGGGCTTCTATATGTTGCAGGGGTGCGAGCCAGGGTTCCCGGCTGACATGTAAATGCTTGCTATGGCGTTGGTGGGCAGGCTGCTTTCGCTGCCAAAATGGGGCTGTACTCTGGGTCATGATGCTGGGGGTTTTGGGGTCAGGGCGTGGCAGTCCAGCAGTGGACAGTTCCTGGACGCTCCTGGACAGTTCCACCCTGCTGGTAATGCCCTACACCTGCCAGCATGACATTGCTGCTGGCAGAACACATGTCGTGACCACATGGTCTCCAGCCCTGCTAGTTTCAATGCTGCAGAGAGGAGGCAGCAGCTGCTAAGGAGCGGGAGGTTCGCCAGCGCGAGGCTTCCCTCTCTAACGCGGAGCAGCGTGTGGCCAGCCTAACTCGGCGGCTGGAGGCGGACCTGCAGCTGACGGGGCCCTCAGGAGGCTCAGCGGCAGCAGCAGGAGCTGCCGCTGCCGGCGCAACGTTGAGGGCCAGCACACAGAGCGAGGTGGGTTCCCACTCCATTGGCAGCAGCTG
Source organism: Parachlorella kessleri (assembly GCA_001598975.1). Lineage (NCBI taxonomy): Eukaryota > Viridiplantae > Chlorophyta > Trebouxiophyceae > Chlorellales > Chlorellaceae > Parachlorella > Parachlorella kessleri. The sequence goes on from BBXU01002676.1 coordinate 20,106, forward strand.
GTGCTGATTGTGGTGGCGTATGTGTCTTGAAACAGCATCGCTTGCCGGAGGTTATGTGTCTGCTGTGGTAGGCATGGCTGGGAGGCTTGCTGGGCTTGGCTATATAATCAAATGGTGCACGGCGGTTACTGGATGGCTACTAGATTTTATAACAGGAGTAAGCAAGGCCTCCTATGACGATGGCATGTCGCAGGCGCCAGAAGTGCTGGTGCTAGTGCTTCACCAGTGTCCCTTGAAGTCTGCAAGCATCCCTTCGCCTGTCGTGTGTCGTTGTGTAGGGCTTCGGCTCCGCTTTCGGCAATGGCAGCATGCGAGCGGCAAACTCCAGTGACACCCTTGGCATGCGAAGGCAGCAGCCGTCGGCAACCCATACAGCAGGCCCCGTGCCCTCCAGCAGCAGTGCAAGCAACTCCCGCTTCGAGCACCTGCAGCCACAAGCAGCTGGCCCCGGACTTTTCTCCACTCCTGCCACCTCGCAAGGCCTGCGGGGGTCCCTGAACACAGCCCAGCAGGCACCACAGTCAGCAGCAGGCTCGTCCGGAGGTGCTGGCCATTTACGACGTGACCAAGAGGGCGCGCTGGTGCAGGCGCTGCAGCACTTGCAGGCCGCCACTGACAAGGGTGCAAACAGGTGCGCAGCGTCACAGGGCAAGCTACCAGCATTTGGGAGTCAGTTATACTCGTAGGTCTGGAAGTCCGTCGCCAAGTTCCGCTTGCACTTCTGCAGTACACACAACAGCAACCTTGGGGTCCAAAAAGCAGCTCGTCAGCAGAAGTGGTTGTATGATGTGTGCAGGCTGCAGCGGCTGGAAGGCATCCTGCGAGCCCTTTCACAGGGAGGTCCCCTGGATGCTGGGTCAGTATCCGATGCCAACCGAGCCGTCGCGCTGCTGCACACGCAGCTTGAGGAGATGCAGCGAGCGCAGGCAGCGCTTGAAGGTCAACTCAAGCGTGTTGCAGGGCCTGCCCAGCTCAGCAGCTGCCAAGCTGATGTTGAGGAGCAGCAACGCACGCTGAGCAGGTAAGCAGTTGGAAGGGTGGCAAGGCTGGTTGCTCTGCAGCCTACGTGTCCATGCTGCAGAAGCGAAGATACAAGTTGCTTCCCACCGGTGCTGGGTGCACTGTCCGCCATGAAGCTCTCCACGGTGCCTCATTTGATCGCTCCCTTGATGGCTTTAGCTTGCTCTCCATACTGGCTCGCTGTAGCTGTCCGCCTGATGTGTGCAGGTGGGAGGCGCAGCTCGGCCGGCAGCTGGAGGCGATAGTTGGCATGCAGAAGAGCGCCTTGTCAGCTCGGTCTCTAAACAGCGCTCGCAGTACTGGTGGTGGGGCCAGACCCTTGCGGGCACCCGCTGGTCCACCCGGCTCAGGGGGCGGGTCGTATGACAGTGCCATGGTGACCCCACAGGGATCCAGCAGCTCTATGCTGCCTTTGTGAAGTGCAGAGGATATATGCGGCTTGTAGCTTGCAGAGTTTATACCGCACTGTGGTTTGTCCATGCACACATTACTGCAGGGTGGCCACAGGGTAGTGCCAAGACGTTGGCGAGCACTAACCTGGTACTGACTTGACAGGAATGACTCGACGGACAGATTTGAGGTTTTCAGCGTCTGACAGCACTGACTGCAATATTTCAAGGGTGTTGACTGCACTTCCGTTCCTTACCTGATGTGTATATATCGGTTCTATATTGGCAATTATAAGGTTTGTGGCTACGTCGTTTCCACTTCATGGACATCCATAAACCTTGCGCCTTGCGCGCAACTTAGTCACTGACTTGTAATGAGGCCGCCTTAAACCTCGCCTGGGCTGCTTTCACGCCTGTACCTGACGGCCGTTAGTTCGTTCTTCGACAGCCACCAGCGGGCCATCGGCCCTTAGCATCCATGCATGCGAGTGCGGACATGACGTACTTGAAGAGAGCAAGTTGCGATGATGTGGAACAGCCAGACTGCACACTGGGGCGCTTGGGAGGTTGGCAGAAGGGTCTCCTAGTTTCGACGTTCGTGGCTAGTCTTCGCCTTATCCAAGGGTGTGCAACCTTGCACAAGGACCAATCACCAGTCGGAGCTCCGAGGAGATTGGTTCTTGCAAGACCTTGATCGACCGCTCATCGGGAGTGCAACTGTGAGCTGTACTCCTAGGCTGAACGCCGCGAGAAGCGGGTGACAAGAAGCGGGTGTGCTAGCTTTTACTCAGCCTAGCCTGTCGCCATGCCCGTTCACACGCTCGATGAGTACAGTAGAGAGCCAGGGTACCGCAAGCACCGTGGAGCAGGAGCAATAGGGAGCATAGGAACCCTAGGCAAAGCAAGAGACGACAGGGCAAGCCAAGCGAGCATGCGTTCCCACACTGCAATAGCTGGTTGCTTTGGTGCACACAAGGTAGGTGGCAACCTTGCTGCCAAGACAATGCAGGAAGGACTCACTGCCAAGCACCATGTGGTGCCTGTCTCCTTTGGGTGTTGGGTGACTGACACCTGAAGCTTGCTATGGAAAAATTAGTACAGTTCTCTCCCTGCTATATATATTGCCTGTGCCTAGTTGTGGAAGCTGTATGGGAGCTTCTGGTTAGCTCTTTTGAACCTGCATTGCAGATGCTCGGCAACTGTATTCTCAACTTCTATATAAGCTGTGTTTTCGTTAGCTCCAGGTCTTTTCCTTGTCCTCCCCTGTCTGGTCGTCCGTCCATCTGTCTGTGAGCCATCCCCTATATATGTAACAGCGTACATCATAGCGGAACGTAAGTCTCAGGAGGTGTCACAGAGTCAGCAGGTTCACAGGAAAGGAAGACCCAGCACCGGTGTGTCCGTGCTGTTCGGCCAGTGTTCAGTCCAACGTTAGCCCTTAGCCCTCTCTCTCTAGCCTCACCCAAGGACTAAAGGCACAGTCGGGTGGTTCTGCACCCTAAATCACACACGAACCTGCGAATCTAGAGAGCCTTCGACACTCAGAACGCGCAAAAATCTGGTTGTGCTGAGTTCTCTTGGCATCACTGCCTCTGTGGCTGCTGCAGGCCAAGCACACTCTATACCAACTGGCGAGGCACGTCGAGCCTCTCATGCGCCATCACAAGTTGGTAGTCCCCGTTCTTAGGGAAATGGAGTCTGAGGCTGCTAAACTAGACGCAAGTAGGCTGAGCACCTGCATGACAACCTTACCCATGGCCTCCTGCTGTGGGTGTGCGCTGTGCCGGCCTGCGCACATAAAATAGTGACAGGTGAAGCGGTACAGAAGAGTCTGAACAAAGCTGCAAGGCTTAAGGACAGACACAACTTCGCTGTGCACTGCAGGGGACGACCATGATGGGCTACAACGCCATATCTAATGACGGTGCCAGGGAGTGTGTAGAGATACGAGTGACGCTGCGGCAGTACGGGAACGAGCTATGCTTTCTGTCGTATGAGGAGATCCTCGATATTATGCTCCACGAGCTAGCCCACAACACCTATGCTGACCACTCCGCAGCGTTCTAAAGGCTGTTTCACCAATATCAGCAGGTCTGGAGAGGAGTGGGGAGGAGTGCTGTTGTTGCTGCTGCTACTGTTGTTCTTGTTATTGCTCAAGTTGGTGTTTGCCTGCAATGCTGCATTTGCTGCTCACGAAGACTTACACTGCCAGCTTCATCCCCCATATTTGGCATAGCTTGACCCCCGGTCACAGGTGCTGTGAGCCGTGTGGGTTCAGTTCCAAAGACGCACGGCCAATGGTAGACACCTCGCTGCGCTGCAGGAAATGGTTAAGCTGGGGAGGACAGGGCGGATACAAGGCAACTGCGGTTCTGCTGGCCAGGGGCGCAACACAGGGGACCAAGGTCACAGCCCATGGGAGGGTCAAGGAAGCACCATGGGCCGTGCGCCTTGCGGGGACCGGGGCCGGGAGCGGCAGGTGCCCTGGGGTATGGTGATTGCCATAGCGGCTGCAGTGTATATCTTCTGCTCTACTGGTAGAGGCAACAAGCCGCAAAAAAGGCGAGGCCGCGGTAAGAAGGTGCATGCCAACTGCGTCCTCCTCCTGTTCTAAATAGTTCCTACAATTACTGGTGTTTGGCTCGAGCTTGAAGATGTTTGCTGTGCTTTTTCTAACTGCTTGTGCTTGCAGCCTGCTCGCCTACGGCGGTTTGGACTCACACTCCTGCCTATGGTTATGGAGCATAAATTTCGGGCTGTGCTGTCAACGTGTGTAGGTGTAGTCTTCTTCTTCTTGCGCAAGATCAACCTTGCGCCCTTGCGCGCAATATCGTCACTGTTATGTAACAAAGCCTTGAAACGTCCACCTGGCGCTTGTAAGCCTGTGCATGATGGCGCTTAGTTCGTTCTTCGACAGCCACCAGCGCCCGTCGGCCTCACCAGCCAGGCATGCGAGCACAACATGACGTTGAGTGGCAACAACTGCGAGATGCCGTGGTCTAGATAAAAGATAGAGCAGTCATGTTTGCACCCTAAACTAGTCTTGGCAGGTTGGTAAGAATTCTCAGTTTCCACTGCTCGTGGCTAGTCGTCTTCTCCTTATCCAAGGTTGCAAGGACGATCCCATCGGAATCCTTGGTCGACTGCTGCAGTGCAAAGTGTAGACTAACGGCTGGGCTGAACGTCGTAAGGCAGCCCAACCCCGTAACTAGAGGCCAGATGTCATGAATATTGCCAGATACACAGTCTGTTGGCATGCCCATTCACACACTCGATGAATATAGTAGTGAGCGAGGATACCACAAGCACGGTGGAGCAGGAGCGATCGGGAACATCGAAACCCTAGGGAAACCACGGGACGACAGGGCAAGCCAAGCGAGCATCATGGCAGTTTCACAGCACTGCAGTAGCTGGTGCTTTTTTCGTGCTAACAAGATATAGGAGGCAAACTTGCTGCCTGGAAAGTCAGGAAGGGCTCACTGCCTCCTTGGTTGCCTGCAGGCCAAGCACATCCTGTTCCGGTTGGCAAAGCATGTGGAGCCGCTCATGCGGCGCCACAGGTTGGTTGTCCCCGTTCTTAGGGAGATGGACCCCGAAGCTGCCCGACTAGATGTGAGTAGGCTCGGCATTTGCATCAGAACAGCTCACACACGGCCCCTGTGCTGTGGGTGCGCATTGAGCTGGCCTGCGCACTTGAGCAGTGACAGGCCACGGTGCAGAACAGCAGAATGGAGCCGCAAAGCCTTGAAGACTGTTCAGAAGCTCTTTGGCACTGCAGGGGACGACCATGGGCTATAATGTGTTAGCGATATGCGACGGTGTTCCAGAGTGTGTGGAGATACGAGCGACGTTGCGGCGATACTGGAACCCGCTGCACTTCCTGCCGTATGAGGAGATTCTAGAAATCATGCTCCACGAGCTAGCCCACAACACCCATCCAGACCACACCCCAGCGTTCTACCGGTTATTACAACAATACCAGAGGGTATGGAGGGAAGCAGGGTGGAGCATATGATTGTTGCTGATGTTGTTGTTGCTGGTGTCCTTGCTGGTAGATGTTCTTGTTGTTGGCCTGCAGTGCTGCAGTGGCTGCTTGCAAGGACCAGTGCTGCCAGGCCCAAGCCCTTCTTATGTGGCATGGCAGGCACCTAGGTATGAGATGCTCTGTGCGTGGGTGGGTTTCGTTCCAAATAGCCCCAACCACTGGCACGCATATGGTTGTACAGGAAATGACCCAGCTGAAGAAGACAGGGCAGTTACACGGCAATAGTGGGTCTGCTGGCCAGGGGTGCAACGGCGGAGGTGGTTTTCAGACTCCTTGGAAGGGTCAGGGAAGAACCTTGGGCGGCGGGGCACGTGGTGACAGGCGCGATGGGCGGCAAGTGCCTTGGTGGGGGGTGGCAGTTGCGAGAGCGGCAGCAGTGTATATCCTGTCCCCCACGGGGAAGGCCAGTAAGCAGCAAATCAGGCGAGGCCGCGGTAAGAAGGTGCGCAGGGGTGGCAAGGGAGCAATGCAGGAGCGGTGGTAGCTTTTTGATCAATGCGAGTGTGTCAGCGACACTCTTGTGCAAGGCATCTCCCTGCGGGCAAAGGGCCGGGCCCACATGACCGATCCTGTGTTATACTAACACCACAACTATTGACAGCAAAACTAGATGACATCCACGTCCTGTTCTGAATTGCCAGTGTTCGGTTTCGAGCTTGCGAGCGTGCAGGATGCTTTGCTTCTCCACCTGCTTGTGCATGCAGCTTGCTTGCCTACCTACACTGGTTGGACACACATTGCCTGCCTAGGTTGCGGGAGCGGCAAACTTAGGCCGTGTTGGTCAACAGCAATGGCTTTGTTCGTCATGTAACCCCTCACTTTACTGACCGTAGCCTTTTGTTGGCTGCTCGGTCTGGGCGCATGCGCCCTCTTACATAATCACAGTCAGTTTGTCCAGCTAGTGAGAAGGTGGCGGAAGCACCGCGTCCACCAGACGGCAACCACCGGGTGGATACGCTCAGGCTTGCAGGTTTGACATTGTGGCATAGTCATACTCTGTTCGTTGGCGTGTAGAAGCACGGCAACATGACGACTGAGAAGGGCTACCCTGCAGGGTTCAACCCCATGTACCCTCCGCCTCAAGGCACGGGAGACAGTGTGAACTTGCTTACTCTTGCCGTCAGTGCGATCTGCTGGGCCGCTTGGGCGCATGCTGTGTCGTCTGCTTAGTGATGCTGGCCAGCCTGCAACGGCCAATAGAGCTCCCTGCACCTGCTTCTGAGTTTGACGCGATATATCCGTGTTGTGAGGGTGGTACCACCGCTTCACATGTGGTGTAGGGTTGTAGGTGACGAATGGGGTTGTCGGCTGGTTGCGTATGACCTTGTGCGTGCCCCCTGGCGTGAGGCTCCTCCTGCTGGCCTGCTTGCAGGGCAGCAACCGTATGGGCAGGGACCCCCGGGGTATCCTCCTGCACAGCAGGGCTACTACCCGCCACCAGCAGGCTACCCGCCCGGCGGGCCAGGCGGCTATCCCCCACAGCAGCATGGCTACCCACAGCAGGGCTATCAGGGACAGCCAGTCGTGGTACAGCAATCGGTGCCGGCCCACTCTGGAGCCTCTGGCTGCCTTGCCATGACGTGAGTCTGCAGCAGCTGTTGATAGCTCAAGGTCTGGGCCATACACCGTTGGTTGGGGCCTTTTTATTTGTGCTGGTCGCCCAAGGCAGAGATGCTGTGATATGTACGTCTGTGGCTCAGCAGCATGGAAAGGCTGCCCAGCCTAAGCTTTACGTGAAGCGCAGTGTCGCCTTGCCTGCCAAGGAGCCCCTTGATGCGACTCGATAAGAGTTAGGCCATTGCAACTGAAGGTCAAAGTTAGGACGGCTTAGCTGACAGAAGCTGGTGTGTGACTGCAGGGCTGCCCTCCTCTGCTGCTGCTGCCTGGGCGATGCAATCTTCTGAGGACCAGCAGAACTGCGGGGACCCTGGTACTCAGGCTGTGAGGCATACTCGATGCTCCCGATGTCCAACCTGGGTTGTTGTTGACCACCTGGGATGTTGGTAACCCATTGGCTTGTTTACTACAGGGTATGTTATAAGTAGGATATGTGTCTCTTGGCAACCTTATCACAGTACCTCTTTGGTCACTCTCTTTAGCTACCAATGCTTGTGCGCCTTTGTAGTGGATCTGTTGTCCCATGTCTACGGAGTGCTTATGGATTACCCAGAAATATGTCCCTCCTTCCACCAGGACTCCGATGCGCTTTTGTCCAGCTTGGTTCCTTGCTTGTCTCTGGTTTCTTGTTGCCTTCTGTGGAAGCAGCCAACCAGCCCTGCATCCTGTCCACAGACCATGTATGCCTGAGGGCGCTCGTGTGTGGGGGTGGTTGTTTCAAAGAGCATGCTATGTTCAGTGCCTCGCCACCTGGCTGGCGGAGGTGCGGGTGTGAGGCCCATTAGAAATAACCCACAGGGATACCACCTAAAAAGGTGATCAGTGAATGAGTGAGCTTGCACAGCAACACAGCTTGTGTTCCAACTGTTATCCAATAAAGCATCTAACAAGAAGTACCTAAGATTTTTAGCAACAACAGTCCGCAGAGTGAATGAAACAACCCCTCAGGGCCGTCCTGTCTCCCCAGCAAGCATCATGTAAATTGACTGTAAACAAACACAATAGCGACGATTCAGCACTCCGGCACATTCTGCCTTCAGCCCTGTCAGTCCAGCTCAACTCTCACTCCCTTATCGCACTACCTGCCACCCATGCTAACAACATCGACGACTTTCGTCTATCTTAGCATGGCCTCCCTAGGTCCACAGCTGGCCTTCCTCGTCCAGCCGCTTGGCTGGCAGGCCATGCCATGTCCAGGGCAGTGGAGGCCAGGTCTCTGCCCTAGGTCGGCTGGCAGGCCCCGCCCTCGCCATGACAGTTGAGGCCTCTCTGCCCTAGGTTGGCTGGCATGCTGCGCCCTCGCCAACACAGTTGAGGCATCCCTGCTTTAGGTTGGCTGGCAGGCCACGCGCTCTCCAAGACAGTTGAGGCATCTCTGCTGCAAGGTGGTGCCACAGGCTGGGCATGCACATTCTGTGCTCCCGGGGTCCACAGTAGGCCCTTTTCTCCAAACAAGCACCCTCAAGGGCACAGGTGTACGGCACCTTACTTTGCCCTTGCCTGCGGCAGGCATGGGAGGGGTGGCATTGCAACCGCACCCGTTGCTGACCATATGGCAGGCGCGTGGCTATGGGACCTCATTCATGGCAACCCCAGGCAACAAGTCGCTGTGGACAGGACGCTGACGAGCTTCGGTAGATCCAACAGCTTCCAGGGCTTTGCCTGCTTGTACCCAGACTGCAGGTATCTGTATGATGCTGCCAAGGAACAGGAAGGTGCAGGGACTTACCCTGGCATATGTCACAGGCTTGGAAGCCCAGCCCTTGGCATGAAGGACACCTTGCGGCCACCTTCAACTGCAGCACAAAGGTTGCAAAGCTCACGAGGCAACCCAACCTTGTCTGACATAGCCGCGCAGCACGTGCACGTTGGCATTGTTCTGCAGTACCTTCCTGTAACGGATGACTCGTCTGGCCACAGTCAAGCTCACAGCACTGACTGCGAGTGTGGCACCACCCATCACAACAAACGTCCCGGCGCTGGCAGCAACACCAGCTAAGATGGGGCTCCGCATCCTATCCCTGACTCTCGATGCTGAAGAATTACATATAAACTAGGGTGCAAGCCGGCGTCAGCTACATGTCACACAAATGTGCCTGTTCCCTGGCCCTTCATCTTGCAGTGGTACAGACGGTGAAAAGCACCAGGAAACCATCACCTGGCCCCGTATAGCAGGACTTCCGCAACAAAGTCCCCGCGCTCAGCGCGCCCACTTCAAGAGCTGCTCAATCCTCCATATAGGACCGCTGCGAAGCATCTAATGTCCGGCAATACTTGCTTATTTTAAGAGGTTCTTTTCTGCCGTTCGGAGCTGCCATGGTTGCTTGATCAAAAGCCAGCGGCACTCTTGTCTGCATCCACAGCGTCAGCGTGAGGCACCACAATACTTCATCTAGCAGTTATCGTTATTTGCCCTCGCTGCCTTTGATGGCTGACTATGGCAGCTCCTCGCGGGCTGGTTTCTTCGGGCGGCATGGCAACGTGTACCTTTACGTCCCCAACTTGATAGGCGAGTCACACATGATGCTCACTTCAGTCCCCGGTGGTCACGGGGTGAGCAGTACGGCAGGGAGCCAACTATGGGTCCAAGATGTGCAGGCTACGCCCGGATAGCCTTCGCTCTCTATGCATTTGCTGTTGCCCTTCGCAGCCCAACACAGTGTGTCCTGGCTTACTTCTTGAGGTAAGTGGCTGTGCTGTTACTCTTTCCATGCGCCATGCCACGGCTGCAGGCGTAAATTCACTGGCGAACCTTGGCATAGGATAGTCACTGGCTCTAATGTGATATGTGTAGTTTTGTTTGCGACGAACTGGACGGTCGCTTTGCTCGCATGTTCAACCAAATGTCCACACTGGGCGCTGTGCTTGACATGGTTACTGACAGGTGAGGTACGGTGTTGCACAGCAAAGAACCTTGGCTTGTGGAGGACCCAGGCTCATCAAAGCGTTACAATGTTACCTGCGGTGCTTTTTGCGGTTAACAGACTCACCAAGCGTGCGCTACCAACTTGCCTAGAAATTGCCTGCTTGGATGAGTCTAGGTTGACTTGCAGACCCGGGGGTAGCAGCCAAGGCTCACCCTGCTGTATAGATGTTGCACAGGCCCTGACGCCCCTATGCGACCCCTGCTGCAGGGTCGGTACCACCTGCCTGCTTGCGATACTGTGCATCCTGTACCCTTCCTTTCATATCATCTTCCTAGTGCTACTGATGGTGGACATCTTCAGCCATTGGTTCCAGATGTACTCCACCCTTGCAGCAGGCAGCATCACCCACAAGGCAAGCTTGCCTAGTGACCTGGGCGGTTGTTGATAGCGGGCACTGAGAATGACCCTCTGCCAGTGTCTAGACTCCGATAAGTGCTACACTGGCCAGCATTATAGTGTAGTGATGGTTGCATTTGAATATAGGTCATGTGTGTGACACATGAGGCGATGCATACACCGTGAAGTGCTTGCTCTTTAAGTGCGTCCCCACTGGATGTCTCTACAGGATGTGCACAGCCGCAGCTTCATTGTGCGCTTCTACTACCAGCATCGGCTCTTCATGGGCTTCTGCTGCATCTGCTGTGAGGTGAGCAGCAGGGCACTTGTGCATGCTTTGAGACGGTGGAAGGAGCGAGTTATGCTGGCGCATGCTGGAGTGCTGTCTTTCGAGCTTCTAGGGTGACATGAGGTCGAATGGACCTCTCAGTGGGCCTTGGCCCATACAAGCTGATGCTGGGTTGAACAGCATTGCAGATGGCGTCACTGGCTGTGTGCCTTGTGTGCAGGTGCTGTACCTGTGCTTATACCTGCTCCATTGGCAGCAGTACCGGACCTGGGTCCCTATACATCTTGCAGAGGTTGCACAGCAGGCAGCCAAAGGTGAGCTACTGGGAGTCTACGAAGGTATGGAAGCTTTCTGGTAATGTTTTGCAATTTGTGGGGAGAGAAAGGCTTCCTCCCACCTCGAAGGCTTCTGCAACAACAGTTGCATCATGCTGACTCCCTACTGCTTGCTTGAAATCGCACACTTGCCGGAGTGGCACGTTAACTGCCCATCCTTCGTTCTTGCAGGCTACCTGCCGTCCGGCGGCATCCCACTGGTGGGACTCCTGGCAGCCTTTTGCGTGCCAGGCACCCTCATCAAGCAGTTCATCAACCTAGTGCAGATGAAGACGGCCATGGCTGTGCTAGTAGCGCTCGACCGCAAGAGGGACCAGCAGGCCAAGTCCTCTTAATAGGGGATCGTGCCATGTTTGCTGGCAGCGCGCAGGGGGGTCTGGTTGGCGGGGTGCATCGGGAGGCGCTGGATTTGCTGAGCACATGACCAGTCCACTGGGAATTTATAGGCAGATGCATGCTTGAGAGCACCCTGCGGCTTACAGCCGCTCGTTGCAAGAGGTTTACTGGATATTCATAGGCAGCTGCATGCTTGAGAGCACCCGCGGCTTGAAGCCGCTCTTTGCAAGGGGTTGAGCGCGTCTTTGGGAGTTAGCCTAGCCAGCATACCACGGCCGTGCTTCCTGGTGCTCATGCTTATTCTGACGTTATTGCTATAGGTTCCTATCACACTCTGGAGTAGGTCTTGGAGTCTTCAATGTTGGTAGACTAGTATGGGGCTGGCAGGACGGCGTTGCTCACCAATAGATCTGCTTGTTACTACCGACAGAGCCCTTGGTTGATTGAAAGGGCACTGGCCCACGGATGCATTGGCTGCTGTTCCGCTGTCGTGGGCAGGCAACAAGACTGTTTTCGTGGGTCGAGGTATAGACAAAAGCAATCATATTTATTTGTAGGGCAGGTGTCAGTCAGGTTTGTCCCGCAAGTTTTCTAACAACACATACAAGGGTTCAAGGGAACAAATGAAGCCATTGCTTGCTTTATTGTTGGGGACGTGCACTTATGGCGTACAGCCGGGAGCTGGCTGGAGGGCGGCTTTCTGTTGCTTGCACCGCTGTCCTGGAGGCCGAAAGCGCCCCCCCCCCCCCCCCCGGCCCCCTTAGTAAGGCATGACATATATCACGATGTTAAAGGGCCACATCGAAGCTGAAGTGGACTTTGAGATTTTCATTGTTTCGCAGCTTGACTTGTTAGACTAACACGAGCGACCATGCTGACCCTTTTCGCGAAGAACCTCCTTGCTCAGGCGGGCCCTCAAGCAGCACAAAACGCGCTCAAGGCCAGTGCTGTCCTTGGTTTGCGGTGCTATCACAAGAACGTAAGTGGCACGGCTTTAGCTTCCAAGGGGTGGTAGGATCGCCCGCGGACTACGAAGGGGCTCTTGGCATGCAGCTTTTGTGCCCTTATGGCCTACTGATGAGCCTGGGTTTGCCCTGCCCCCTGCAGGTGGTGGACCACTATGAGCGCCCCAGAAACGTGGGGGCCTTTGACAAGAACGACCCCAACGTTGGTACTGGCCTTGTGGGTGCCCCTGCCTGTGGTGATGTTATGAAGCTGCAGATCAAGGTGAGGCCGGGGTTTGCACTGCAAGTTGAGGGCTGCCAAGGCTGTCATGTGGTTGCTGGTTTGGAGGATTGTCACGTGTTCCATGGGTGTATCACAACACAGCTTTTTGCAGTGGCCAAGCTGACACTAGCTGTTGGTGCTGCAGGTCGATGAGAACGGCAACATAGTGGACTCCTGCTTTAAGACTTTTGGGTGCGGGTCAGCCATTGCCAGCAGCAGCGTTGCCACTGAATGGTGAGCGTGACGAGGCGAGGTCATGGCAGTGTGTTGAAAATCCGTTCCAAGGACGAGAGATATAGGCGAAACGGCGGTGTGGTGTTGGGCACATTTGGTTGCCAGGACTGCAAGGATGGACTGGCCTTTTAACATGCTTGTCACTCTCATGTCCTAACATTGCTCACCGTTTTTCCTTATTTCGTACTCCTCATACTCTTATGTCTGTGCTGCAGGGTCAAGGGCAAGTCGATGAATGAGGTGATGACTATTAAGAACTCCGATATTGCCAAGCACCTGTCGTTGCCGCCCGTGAAGCTGCACTGCTCGATGCTGGCGGAGGATGCAATCAAGGCAGCGGTCAAGGACTTGCAGCAGAAGCGCAGCAAGTCTGGCGGCGTGGGGGCGGACAGCAGCACCAGCACGCAGCAGGTGCAGGCAGCAACAGCTTAATTGTTGGGCAGAGACGCCATTGGGCAGCACAGCTGTGATGCTTGCAGCCAACCAGGGCTGCCTGAAGCGACTGGTGTTGGGTGAGCCAGCAGGCGTGAGGCCATTGCGCCGGACAGGTGTTGTGCAGCCTCGCGCGTACTAAATGTGAGGGACAGCAGCAGCAGATGGTGGGGTATGGTCCTCGGCTGCCTGTTGTGAAAAGGAATCAGTGTGACCATGAACCTCCCTTTTTGTTGCCTATGGATGGGGCGTCACCCTTGGCAACATCATCATATGCCTCTGAGGGTGCTGGGAACCTCAGGTCGAGCTATGCCTGCTTTTGGCTGGGGAGGGGTATCAGGCTCATTGCTGTGGAAGGCCAACCTTCCCTAGCGGTGTTCTGGGAATGACATGGCAGTGCGGTGCCAATGTTACTAAGAGCCACAGCAATCTGGTGGTTGTTTACTGCTTGCTGGTCTTGCTGGGCGGCTGCCGCTGCCCTTGTTCTGATAGAAATTGTGTATGCTACTTTTTACTCCTTTGGATTTGCGTGGTCAACTCCAGTTCCCTTTGCACTCGCCAAGCGCACCTCGGTACTTCACATGCCTCTTGTGCGCCACTGTGGTCAGGTAGTCGTGCGGGCTGGTTGCCCTGCATGTGTTTGGTAGTTACATTGACTCGATGATGACGTGATGTGTAAGTGTGGAGGGTCAAGCTGGCTACTACTGGGTGTTAAGAGAAGCTGTGAGGTTGCGTGAGGGAAGAGAACATGCTTGCCCAAGGTCCGATGGCTCTGGCTTGCTGTGGAAAGGTTATGGTCTGTGGGTCGGAAGCTGAAGGCAGATATCATGACACTCACAGTACACTGGCTCTGGTTTTTAACTACTAACCCAATACAGGTGGTTCACAACAATGGCTCAGCACTCAGGCAAGACTCGGCTCATTCTGCATCCAGCCCTGTCAGTCCAGCCCAGCTCTCACTCCCTGATTGCACTACCTGTCACCCATGCTAACAACAATCACCATGGCAGTGAAAGCCTATCATAGGCGCCCAAGGTAGAACAATTGCATACAAAGCACTCTTGAGCGTCATCACGGCGGTCAGCATTCCAGGCGGATCTTGACTTCAAACTCCAGCATCTGCCACGACACAAATCACACAGGCGCTCCTGAAATGTTGAAACATTTGAGTCGCAAGCTGGAAGATGTGTACTTGGCGCCCAAGCTCGTATCTTGCATCCCCCCAGGTCACTCATTGTCAGCAGTGATCCATCAGAAGCCCCCACACGGCTCCTGCCTCCGTCAGGAAGCAGCACATGGCAGCCACAAGCCGCAGCAGCTCCGGCGGCAGCCTGCTGCGCAGCGCCCACACCTGCCACACCAGCTGCTGCTTGGCTGCTGCTGCCAGCCAGCGCAGTTCTTCAGGGTCACGACATCCTTCCCACCACCTCGCCCTGTGCCGTACCTCCTTGCCAATCCCTGCTTCGGCCCACTCTGCCAGCTGCTCAGTACTGATGCTGCGGGTAGGGAGGAGCGCCAGCATCCACTCGCCACGGAGGAAGGGCATGCACAGCGCTTGCGTGAGCGCCCCAGCATGCACAGCAGCCCCTCCCTCCAGCAGGGCTGCGGCACAGTCCTGCAGCCCTGCCTCCAGTGCAGCGCTGAGGGGAGTCTGCCCAGCGTCGTTGACTGCATTAGGCTGCGCCCCGGCCGCAAGCAGCTGCTTTGCCACTGCAGCTGGCGGCGTCAAGTGCAGGGCGCAGCAGCCGTCCTTGTCTCTGGCATTCACAGGCGCGCCATGGGCCAACAGAAGCGCCACCAGCTCGCTTAAAGTGCAGCAGCTAAGTGTACAGCCGTCGAAAGGGTGGCCGCTTCCTGCCGCCACAGCACACTGAAGCGGGGTCATCTCCCCTTCTGCGTCCCTAGCTGCCACGTCTGCCCCAGCCTCCAGAAGCAGCTGCATGCCTTTCACCAGCCCCTTGTCGGCCGCCAGGTGCAGCGGTGTGAACCCCGCCGAATCAGCTGCATTTACTGGCGCCCCTGAGGCGAGCAGAACTGCAACAGCATCCTTAGCCCTTCTCGTAAGGGCCATGTGCAGTGCGGTCTGCCTTGAGCGATCGACTGCGCCCACATTTGCGCCTGCTTCTAGGAGCATTGACACGACCTCGGCACTGTCGTTGTATGCTGCTTGGTGAAGCGGCAGGTAGAAATGCTGTGGGTCCTGGACTTGTGCTCCAGCCTCCAGCAGCACCCTTGCTGCGTCTGCACTGCTGCTGTGCTGCAGGGGACGGCCGTTCAGTTTTGCCCAGTGCTCACTCTCTCTTTCCACGTCTGCCCCCGCTGCAAGCAGCACCCTCATAACACTGGTGCTGCCGGCGTTGGCAGCCCAGGTTAGGGCAGGCGTCCCCTCCCACTCGGCATCTGGGCTTTCGCCTTCTTGCAGCAACAGCTGGACCACCTCCTGAGAGCCTGTTTTGGCTGCCTCACATATCGCACCATAGCCGCTAGCATCTGCCCCTGCCTGGACAAGTAGCTGCACAGCTGCCACGCTTCCGGCGCTTGCTGCACAGCGAAGCGCCTGCTGTGAGGGCTCGCCGCCCGCAGCCAGCAGCTTGGCCAAAATACTAGTCTCACCCAGCCCGGCTGCATGGCTGACCACCTCCTCTGCTGGCTTGGCGCCTGCTTCCAGCAGCGCCTCCACAGCGCAGACGTCGACAAAAAGCCGAGCGGCAAGACCCGGACATCCTTGAGTGGGAACCAGGGAGGACATGGTGTCGACTCCTCTGCCCTGCCGTGCAGCACGCAGAAGAGCCTGCAGAAAGGGGAGCTGTGGGTGCTTAAATACACCCTTCTGACCATGAAACTGTTCCTGCTGGCACAGATGCGTCTCTCGTTGCCTTGCAGCCCAACTGAGGGTGGAACCAAGGCATATCTGGACCTGGAAGGACTCGAAGGCCTTCTGCCTAGCCTTCTGCTGCAGCCAAGCCTGGCCAAGTCCGTTCGGGGGGCAAGACACCGGTTGCCTACCACAATACCGAGGGTTCAGTCCAAGGGGGGAGGTGTTCGAAAGCTCAAAAGCATAACGTGCCGTCATGCGGTGCCACCAATGGTCTGCAATCCGTTGGACCATGCTGCCCTGCTAAGCAGTACATGTACATCAGCATGAGGCTTGAAAGGGGCCTTCCCAGTTGTTCGATCTGCAGCTGGCTCTCCACTTCCATTGCAGGGTTAAGTCCAACACGTGGTCGTAAGGGGTCAGTATGTTCAAGGTGGAAGAAATATCGTCATATCACCACTCACGAAAGCTAAGGAAGTAAAGCTTAGCTCCAATACATGTATACATATACTGTACAGGCCCGAGACTGCCAATCACTACAAAACTCATCATGACTGCACCAATTGCATGCATTTAGAACCTAGTAGGCAGGCCCCCGGAGCATGCCTTGCTCATACTTCACAGTTACGCCCTGTAAAATCTACACTAAAAAGATATCAGGACTTGGGCCCCGCATGAGTTTCATCTCTTCCCTACCAACTAGCCATCTGTTGTTTAATCCTGTTCAAGCAGCTCAAGTACACCCAAAGCATCATGCGCTGCTCCCATGCCGTCTACTCCCGCCGCTGCCAGTCGTGCTGCCCTAGTCCACAGGGCTTTAAACCGCCTGATGTTCAACTCTGCCTCCCTCACTGGGTCGTCACTGCGTGGAAACGTGTCAAAATAGATATGCCCCTCATACCCCACCCTTTGCAGCCACCTCACTAGCTCCAGGGCAGCTATAGGGTTGACCGAGCCAAAAGCAAGCCCATCCTCTGCTCCTAGCTTGACATGGGCATCATTCAAGTGCAGCCCAAACAGCATGCCAGCCTGCGCTGCGAGCGCTACGCTCTGCGCTGGGTTCTCTCCCGCCATGAGAAGGTGCCCAAAGTCAAGTGTGAGCCCAAACTTAGGCCTGCCAATGTGCTGCCCCAGCAGCAGGGCAGCGGCAGTGCTGGGGACAATGGCATAGCGGGTGGCTTCATCGGTGGATTTGAACTCGAGGGAGACTCGCACGTGAGGAGGGCAGGCATCAACCAA
Organism: Parachlorella kessleri; assembly: GCA_001598975.1. Lineage (NCBI taxonomy): Eukaryota > Viridiplantae > Chlorophyta > Trebouxiophyceae > Chlorellales > Chlorellaceae > Parachlorella > Parachlorella kessleri. The sequence continues at coordinate 37,347 of BBXU01002676.1, forward strand.
CTGCTGGAAAGCCTCCACTGTGCGCTGCCAGGCTGCCTGGTAGTCAACCTGCAGAGGAGGCAGTAGATACAGGGTGCGGTTGCAGGTTGGAAGGGAGCCAGTTGTGTGCAGGGATGAGGAACAACAGGACCAATGGCGCTGGAGGGCACGACACCTTGTTGACATCAGCATTGACTAATACATGATGAGGGTGCCGGGTGGGGCAGCCAAGCAAGTGGCATGTGTGGTGTCTAGTTTCATGCCAAACACATGGGATTCGAGATGACAACTATTAATGAGTTGGAGACAGAAGGGGCAGAGAAAAGCTGTGCTGAAAGACTTTACTCGCCGCCTTCCAGCTGTCCAGCGCTGCTGCCAGTCTGCTATTGCAGGCAACAGTGGCAACATAGCAGCACAGCTCACTCGTACCTCCAAATGTACACCTTAAAACCACGCTCCAACCGGCAGCATTGGTTCCAAATGGGCCCCAGTCATCCAACTTGCCTGCCGCCCATTCAGCAGCGCTACAGCACATTGCAAGAGGTGCGCAGCGCACCGCGCATGTAACACCCTCTCACCTGCAGATGGTAGTTGTAGCCGTCGAACTGGGGCCACACGACCAGATGCCCAGCGCCCAGTTCAGCTGCCCACCGGCACCCCTCAGCAGCCAGCGCCACAGCTTGGGCGCGGACCCCAGCATCTGGATTGCTGAAGGATCCCAGCCCAAACTGAGCCTCAGGGAAGCGGATGTTGATGGCTCCAGCTGCCAGGCCCGCCTCTGACAGAGCAGCTTGTAGCTGCTGGGAAGTCACGCCCTGGGTATGTTGAGGGTGATTGAGGTCGACAAGGGAAAGCCCTTTGATGCGTGACTGCCGCTGGATCCAGCCCAGCACGGTGTTGGGGCCGTCCACTGGTCCTGCTAGGTCCCGCCTTGCTTGCATGCAGTTCAGGCGGGAGGCAAAGCGCAAGGGACACTCGAGCGGGGGCAGCAGCTTCGCAACTCCTGCGGCATTCGCTGCACTACAGCCGTTAGCTGCCGCGCTGCATGTGCCCACGGCCTGGTCGCTGCCAGGCAGAGCGCCTTCTTCTGGTCCCGGCTGCTGCTCTGGGGACTCCCGCTGATCCCTGCTGCCTGCTTCAGAAGTCTTAGCCTCTGCGGTGGGCTGCTGCCTCTGTCGGCATTGTTCCCTCCTGCTCTTCCCAAGCAGCCTCATATCCACCTCCACTGCTGCTGTTGCCCCTGCTGCCAGCCGCTCCACTTCCTCTCGCCTGGGCAGACTGGGGACGGCCCCCACCCGTGACACAGCAATGGCGCCTGCCGCTGCCGCCAGCCTCAGGCAGGTCTGTACAGGCAGCCCCTCCGCCAGGCCTACTGCAAAAGCTGCCCTGAAGGCGTCCCCAGCGGCAGTACCATCCACCGCAGCGCCTCCCGGTACTGCCACCGGTGGCTGGTGGAGCGCGGTACCGTTGCGGTACACAAGCAGCGCACCACGCTCTGCCAGCGTCACAAGCACGCTGTGCGCTCCGCGTGCTGTGAGGCTGGCGGCGGCTGTCAGTGCTTGGGCCTGGGTGGCGGTGGGGAGGCCAGTCAGGCGGCCCAGCTCTGACTCGTTGGGTGCGAGGTAGTCAATATGGCTGAGCAGGGCATCGGACAGGGGCCGGTCTTCTCCACCCACGTCCTGCATGACCAAGAGGTGAGCAAGAAAGACAGTTGTGGGGTGTAAGAAGCGGCAACAATGGCCTTGGCGATGGCCACGACAGGAGGCCAAAAGTTACCTTGCTATGCTGCACAAAAGCCAAGTAAGGATTCAAAGTAAATGGACGGGTTTCTCACAACACTGCACAGAACCAGTCAGTTGACACAAAATATGGTGCAGGTGCGATCTACCTGCAGCACCGGCACGCCGGCTGCAGCAGCTGCTGCTGCTACAGCTTCATTCACATGCTCAGGCACCTCCCGCTGCAGCAGCACCACTGCCATGCCCTCCATCAGCTGTGCATAGGAGCCAGGCGCTTCCTGCAGGCACATGCTGAGGTTGCAGGTAGGCCATGATTGCTTAGGTGCAACACATATAGAACAAAGCGGCGCCATAATTTGCAGGCTAAGGCGATGCGAAAGAGTGAGACTAGGCTGTGGGTCTGCAAACCGCCGCAGTAAGTGTGGCAGCTGGTGTGGCAGCTGCAGAAGGTTGATGCCTAAGAATCTAGTGTCAAAATAGCCAAATAATTAGACTATTGGCTCACTGTTTATGCGCAGGCAAGCAGATGTTCATGAACAGTGGCTATGTCCTCGTGACCGTCCATGAGCACACCCACTGGCCAAACACAAAAGCTCACCTGTTCAAAAGCAGTGTTAGATCCTCCCAGCACCACGCTTGTCGCTGTGCCATCTGGCTCGAGCAGCACCCAGCCCTGACCAGATGGCAGCCGTACATGCCGGGACTGCGACACATCCACGCCCTCCGCTACAAGTGCCGCCTCCAGCATGGCAGCGTGGCTGTCTTTACCAAAACAACCTACGAAGCGCACAGCGCGGTCCCTGCCTGTGATGAGCCGTGCTGCCGCCACCGCTTGGTTAGCGCCTTTGCCGCCGACTGCTGTGGCTGCTGCTGCTTTGGTGGCTGTGAGGGTCTCACCCCTGCTGGGGAGGCGGCCCACCTCTGCTATGATATCCACATTCACCGAACCCACCACAAGTATAGCTGGCTGGGGCTCGGCGGCTTGTATTGGGGCAGCGCTGCAGGTAGGGACACAACATGCAAGCTGGTTGAATAGGTCTGGCATGTTTCAAAACGGCGCAGAGCGCCAGCACCCTGCCGTGTGTAAGCGCCACGCACCCATGCACATGGAGGAGCGCCAGCAACCAAACCAAGCCGTGGTATGTGAAGATGAAGGGGATGGCAGGTGGGTTCCCACAAGCCATACGGAATCTCAAGAACTGGTCCGCACAGCAAGGCATGAGCCAACAACCATTTCAGTAGTGTGTGGCGTAAGTTAGACAAAAGGTGTCAGGCATTCTTAGGTTAACGAACCGACTGGCTAGCTCCACCAGTGTAGCAGTACAAGCGGGCTTTCCCTCCAAATTCCTGGAGGTCTTATTTCGATGCGCCCTTATATGACACTTTCAGGTCTGGCAGCTTGCACATGCCAGATCACATCATGGTATCCGGAAGTTTGGGTTTGGCCATCAAGTTCGACTCAAAGTTCACAAAATTCACAAAAGCTATACCCAATATATTTGAAGACTAGTCTTCTCGGAAGCCGTTTCATGGCCATTGTCCCTGCTGTCCCTGCCGTGCCAAGCTGGACTACCTTCTTCTTTTTTGCGATGAAGCCAGCCAAAGTGGAGGTAGGCCATGAAGTCTCTGGGCGCCTATTTCAGGGATATATAACTAAATACGCCCAGGCCTTAAGGGCACAGCCGCCCAACTTCAGGGATATAGTCGTTTACAGCCGATCTTGAGCAGCACATGTGCATGTGGTGCTACTTAAGGATGCTGCTGGGTATCATACCATGCTACGCTAAAAACATTTCTGTCCACCAAACTCCGCTGCAGAAGACATACTCCCACTGTTCAGGGTCATATTGTAATGCTGAGACAATTCGAATCAAACGTTCAATTTGCCGTTCACAGCGTCAACGCTGGGCAAGGCTTCCCAGTTGTACAAGTCACCAGTCCACCTTCACGAAGCGCAGGCAATATGACAGCGCTACACGTTACTCACTGTTAAGCTAGATACATAGTTTTATATCTAAAAAACCTAGCTAGGCTTCCCTATGGGGCCTCGCCCCCCTTCCCCTCCTCCTGCGGCTTTGACTTGCCATAGACCTCTTCTCTCCACCTAGCATAGGTTGCGCACAGATGTGGCTGGTACCAGCACTTGGGCGTATCCGGCAGGCCCTGCTCGCGCAGCCAATTGGCCTCCAAACACCAGTCACCCTTGTTCATCAGCCTAGCATCGCGCTCAATGGCCTCGCCCTCCTTACCATGCTGGGTCGCCACTAGATACAAATGGACCTGCTCGACAGCAAGGAGGGGTGGCATATGCATTAGGTAGAACGTTGGACTGGTTGGGCACACCTCCCTTTGGAACAAGCAGCTGCAGCTTGGGTGAAACTGAACGCCAATATATGCCCATGCAGTGGTGTTCTGTGGTGAATCGAATTATTTGCAGGCGAGGCACAACCACTGGGGGGCCCAAGGGCCACCGACAGCCAACTCCTCTGGGGAGTTAGGACAGGAATGCATACCTCCAGGTTGTGGCGGGGCCCGGTTTCATGGGGTTGCAGTGCACGTAGGGGCCGCTTCTTGTTATCAGCTGCGCTTTCTCCATCCTTGTAAGTGATCTCGTCCGAGAAGAAGATCCACTGCAGAAAACAAGCAGTGAGAGGCAGCAATACCTTACATACCAGGGAGCATGCCAGCAATTGAGAAGTTTAAGCGGGTATACCCCAGATCCCATGCCTGGTACGCCTAGCAGTACGCTGGGTGTACAGCCTCTGCCTGGGATCAAGCATGCTTGTTAGCAAGGCATATTGTGACATGTGTGCATGGCCCCCGGCAGGCTAATACCTCCCAGACAAAGTATGGGTGCCTCATGCAGTTGGGAAACATGCTATGACCACCATGACAGACGAACTTACCTCTGCGTCCGTATGTTCGTAAGCGATTTTGCCAAGGCAGGGCCACTTAGAAATTCCCCTATTGATGTACTTGAGGACGTTTCCAACTCCATTGCCAGGAACCCTGGCGTCTATGCCAAAGAGTCTGAAGGTCTTGACAACTGCAGTGCTGCAAAGGCCTGCAGAAGTTGTGCATGAGTACACATGTGAAGCTTTCTTTGACCCTTTTAGTTCGACTTCGAAGCACTTCTTGACTCGGAGTCAGCCTTGGTGCCGAGCGACAATTTTCCACTCACATATGAAACTTTCCAGGTAATTGTCATGCTCGGCTCTCTGCCATTCACATGACGGTGCCACATTGTGAATTTTGCATCCTCACCCTAACCCATACCTGGCCACAGCGGGACGACGTCCCTCATGTTGACAACTCGCAGCACCGGTACGCCCGCCTTCTTCAATGCATCTTTGAAAGCCGGGTTGCCGACGCGGGGTGCACCGAATGTTATGGCAGATACATGGACTTGGTCGCTGATCTCCACACCTAGGCCACGCAGCTTGGCCCTGAGGCTGCTCGACTGTAGGTGCAGTGCCACATCGTAGGCTGCCACAGTGGCTAATGCGCCGCCCAGGCTGTGACCTGCCACAGTCACCGACCCTATTTCTTTGCCGTACTTGCAAAGCAGGGTATTCACTGCGCGGCGGACAGTCTGCAGCCAGGAGGAGTAACTGTGACCCGGAGTGAGACTAGATCATTGAGATTAGATATTTGGTACACCTGGAGCCTTGCATGGTAATTATGTGGTCAGGCAGTCAGTGGTACACACGGCCAGCATCAGCGCACTCCTGCCAAGTTCGATGTTGAGCAAGGTCAGCTGCCGACATGAAGGGCACAGAGCCCAGGCCTACTGTCAAACGGTACATCAAGGCTATGGCCATACCCGGGAGTTGACGCTCTATTTGCACCTGCGGGCGCAGCTTGAACCTTTACATCGCAGCGGCAATTGGCCACGCAAGCATTCAGAGCCTGCACCCACCGCTCGAGGCGAGCGCACAGCAGAATCACCAGTCTCCCAGTAAGTAGCTCGGAAGCCATGGTGCAGCTTGCCACCGACTTCAGGTTGGCGAGGGTCCCACTCAGTAAGCCTGCGCACCAAAGCAAAGGTACCAGTCTAACAGCGTACCGCCACCTAACCATGCTGCAGTGAGTCCCCCAAGTGGGCCCAACAAAAAGCCATGACGTACTATGCCCACAAACCACAAGATCCAAGTACCCTATCTTAACGGTATGCGCCACCCTGTCCGGAGGGAACCCATAAAAAAGGCACAAACAAAGGAAGGGAGAAGTCGCACTTCAAGGTGGCACCCAGTTAAGAAAAACAATAATCGATATGCCCAGGCCTCAAGGGCACACTGTGACAGTCGTAGTTGTGCCTTAGTTGGTGCCCCGGGAAACCACAGAACACCAGCCAGGGGCGTGGGTTATGAGTTAGGAGATGCCCTCGGTTGCACAGCATGGACCGCAGTCCATCAAGTAGCTCGAGCGCCCCGCAGTCTAGATGCAGTAAAGCAGCGAACAATAGCTGGTTGGTGAGACGGGCTGGCAGGACACAAGACAGTATGCAGAACAGCGTAGTGGTCAGCCTGCCTCTGGAAGAGTGACAAACCTGTTACCGCAGAAGTTGGTTTCCCACTCGCCACGAGTTATGGTGCCTCGGAACATGATCGCAATATCACGCATGCCATCCTCTGTATAAAGGAGCAACAAGGAGCAATTTAAGTGTGGCGGCAGCTGTGCAACCACTCGGCAGCAAAACATGCCAGACAGCAAGCATGCCAGCGCCTCCTGAGGAAGTCTGACAAAACCTAGTGCTGTTTGTACGTGCTGTTTGTACCACGGCAGGCACAACGAGTTTGGTTTTTCAGGATTCGCTGGAGAAACCAAACATAGCAGTCCTGGAAAACCTAGTGGTTGCACCGGCGACTACAGAAGCAATGTCGGTTCCAGTTGTTATACAAATTAACCTATGCCTGGGACTGAAAACAGTTATCATGAAGCGTGGCTTTCACCTAGTTCAGACACCGCGATGTAGCCAATCCAGTTCTTCTTTTCTGGATCTGCAATCCTGTCGGGCGGTGGGTTGCCCTCTCTGGAATCGTCGCTCAGCTTGTAGGCGCCCTCTGTCGCAAACATGTATGCCATATCAACATCTGGGAGGAGCGTGTACCTGCAAACCCCGCCAGGTAGTAAGAAGGCGCCTGCCTTAGTGCTGGGACCATGTGACTGCTACTCTGGAAGCTTCATTGCGACCCTTCAGATAGCTAGCATTTCGTGACCCAGCCTGCTTCCCTCAGATTGGGAATTTTAGTCCCTGCACCCCATGCTGTTTGTAAGATAAGAATGGCTACAACGCAGGACCGCTTCAGACCTGCGTGCCTTGGACTGGGGCAGCAGAATGTCCGGATATAGGTCAGAAGGGTTTGGAAATCGATTTTGCCCAAACCTGCAGGCAGCAGTACACATGCATTACTAAATCAACTTCGTCGTCTGGTCACACATGGCAACCTTGAGGCATTGCTTATGGGTAATAGCACATGTGTATAGCAGGTTGCCAAGCAGGTGTATAGTAGGCCGCCAAGTTGGCAAGCCTGGGATGTAATACCCCCCCCCCCCCCCCCCCTCCCCCCACCCTCTCTCCCCTGTTTCCCAAATCCAACCTTCACCCATCACCGCTCACCCACATCACATACACCGATATCACCAAAGCAGGTATTTCCTACCAGCAATCGCTTACGAGGGCAAGGAGATGTCCCCAATGAAGCTGTCGTAGCAAGCTTGAACCATCTCCCCATACATCAAGACGGTGGCTCGCAAGTCAGGATGGACGGTCTTATCTTTCTTCTTCTCTGGGAACAGCCCTCGGAGTTGGGATGGCAAGTAAAGGCCAGGAGGGGCACTGGAATCCGGGAGGAGCCCTGCATGTTTATCGAAGTGCTAGCAAGGGAGCTTGCAAGCAGGTGGAGCTGCGCACTAGTTTTATGTATGCATCTGCATTGGGGTGATGAACACTAAGACCCAGGGTGGGACTCTCGGAATAGGGAGGGTCCTCTACCCACTTTCCCAGTTTTATGCTGTGCCAGTGCTCACCTTTCCAGTTGTCCTTGCCGCGCAGGTCAAGCGGACTGGGGCGAATGGTTTCACAAGCTGGTGTTGTTACTGCAACACGAGCTGGAGAAGACGAAGCAGTGGGCCTCCGGCTTCGAACTGCATTACATACACTGCCAAGCTTCAGTAATTTATGGCAGTCTCTCGATCCCACATCTTGTCAACCTACCAATCTACCGGTGCCAGGGCGTATTTATTCATTCATGTACATATTTATGTATTGGTCACCTACCCTGACCAGAGCAAGCGCATGCCCATGCCCCCCCCCCCCCCTACACACACACACACACACACACACACACACACACACACACACACACACACACACACACACACACACACACACACACACACACACGACACGACACGACA